>PITA01007622.1:15802-90285 GCA_004023965.1 Spilogale gracilis | reverse complement strand
CGTGATCCCAGGGTCCTGGGATCAAGTCTTCCGTTAAGCTCCTTGCGCAGCTTGGAGCCTGTTTCTCCCTCTGCCTGCTGCTCCCCCTGCTTGTGTGTGCTCTCTCTGACAAATAATAAAACCTTTAAAAAATACAAAGATAGGGGCACCTGGGTGGCTCAGTTGGTTAAGCGACTGCCTTCGGCTCAGGTCATGATCCCGGAGACCTGGGATCGAGTCCCACATCAGGCTCCCTGCTCGGCGGGAAGCCTGCTTCTCCCTCTCCTACTCTCCCTGCTTGTGTTCCCTCTCTGGCCGTGTTTCTCTCTTTCAAATAAATAAAACCTTTAAAAATAATAATAATAATCGTGTAACTCCTAGGGTCAAGACTTTCCTCAGAATAGAAGCCAGGCTCTCCCTAGAGACCCATTCTGGCCTTCCTTCTGTCCCGGCCCCTCCATGCACCTCAATGCCCTAGTGACCTAATTTTCCCACCAAGCACCCTCAAACATCCCTACCTTCTTTTCTAACACAAACCTCACACTCGACCCAAACCCTAACTTAAGACCGTGATCTTCCCTATTGAAGGAGCAAGTCCATCCTTTCAATTTCTCGAGCCACAAACCTTGGAGTCACTCTTTACTTCTTTCTCTTACAACACACATTATTTCGACTGAAGGAATGCCAATGGCTCTAACTTCAAAAGACACAGAATCTGACCACGTCACCTCCACTGCTGATATCTGGGTGTCTCACTTGCTTTAAGACATTAAGAGCAGCCTGGTCTCTCTCCTCTTTTATGGTCTTCCCCAACTATGCTGACTCTCCCACAGTCTATTCTCAACCCAACAGTCCGAGAGAACAGTTTAAAACATAGATTTTCAAGACTTTGCTCAAGTCCTACAATAGCCCCACTTCACTCAGGATAAATTCAAATTCCTAAAAGATGGCCCACAACCCCTACATCCCTATGTAATCTATTGGTCCCACGGTCCCTGTGACCTTATCTCATACTGCCGTCCCCCATGTCAGCTCCAGTCAGGTCACAGAGCACACCTTGCTGTTCCTCAAATACCCCAAGCAAGTCCCTACTGAAAGGCTTTTGACAAATTACTCCTTCTGTGCTTCCTGAAAAATACATCCAGCTTGGCTCTCTGTCCCTCCTTCACATCTTCATACAAATAATACCTAGCCACTGAACTGAATAATGCAAGGGGCTCCCTCTCTCAATTCTCATTTTCTGTGCTATTTTTATTATTTTTAGACACTTATCACATACTGACGTACTACGTAATTTACTTGTTAATGTTTAGTTATAGAATTTAAGCTGCACAAGAACAGCAATATTCATCTATTTTTTTTTAAATAATGTCTTTTAAGTATCCAGAACAGTGCCTGGCATATGATAGCCATACATTATATAGTTGCTTAGCAAATGAAGAAAATATCCCAGGAAGTTTTAGGCTCTGTAATCTCATGCTACACATTCAAATGATTGGGGGTGGGTGGGGGGTAGTAAGGAAACACAAACTAACGAGACAGAATGGGATTGAGAGGCTAAGCACAGAGTAGATGGCCCATGTTCCATCGGATAATGTCACTGTTGTTCTACAATTATTTTCTGTGCATTGTTACTCTCCCTAATAAAATGACAGTACCTTGAACAAAATTCTGGCAAGTGACTAAAATTTTTCAACCAAAATGACAGGTTCAATGAACCGCCATCATGGGTCATGATTACCTAGGGGTTACCAAGCTGCCGGGAGGCTTCCCCGGCTGGTGAGACCTCTCTATTCAATTTGCTGCCTAAATAACATCTACATGTTCTTTACATCTCAGCTCTACTTCCTAGCGAAGCCTCTCTGATGCCCACTTTCTGCTTAGTAGCCCAGGTACCCAGGCTATAGGATTTACTCCCTGAGTAATAACTAATACATGATTAAATCCAGGTTGAAATACCAAGCCTTAAAATGGCAATATGGCTTCTAACTAGTACAAAAATAATTCTCAAACCAACTCTCATCTAATTAAGTGAAAGTCTAAACTAAATAAATTCAAGTTAACACAAATTCTCTGTAAATAATAAAATCATGTCACCATCTAATCTCCAAAATATAACTTTTAAATTACTTTGTCTAAGATTTTATTATTTAAAAGGTACAGCATCAATGTTTCCTCAGTAATGTACCTCAGAGAATCATGTTATAAAAGAGAGGGCTATAAAGTCACCTGAGTTAATATGAATAAGCAGAGCTACAAAGCAAGATGACACATATTTATAAGGATTTTAGAGGAAATAAACTGTTCTAAGTTAAACAAAAATGGTATGTCAAAAATCCTTTCTAACCCATGACAATACCAAGGCCTTTCTCAAAAAAATGTAATGCTATTTACAATTCCCCTTTATTAAATTTTATGATCTTAAAGATACTTAAACGGACCAAAAATAGTTCATGCCAAAAAATACATTATTTTGTAATAATGGCTGAGAGCCATAATTCTATATATATCATATACATTTTTAAATTATAAATTATATATATATCCATATATACATACATATACAGATATACATATATCTGTAAGTAGGCCAGAGCCAAAGGGGGGAAAAAAAATCACAAGCTGATAATTGCATTTCCACATTGTTCCACAAGATGTCAGCATGTAACTGAATAACCTCAATGGTGGTGCTGAGGGAGGCCAGTTGTCTCCACTGTAAACAGAACAATAGAAACCCTTTCATTTCAAGATCTTAAGTTAGAGCTTTGGTAAATGTGTTTTCATAAATGTGTTTCCACTTATATTTTATTATTTAAATCTCTTTCTTAATATATTCTTACAGCAATTTGTAAACATTGATATTTAGATATTTCTTTTTTGGAAACAGTTTAATTTTCCTTATTCCAGCATAAATCTCACCAAATTATTTTTGTGATCCAATGAAGAACCATTTCCATACTTACTGAACCCCAGGAAGGATCCCAGGCACAACCAACCACTGACCTATATGCTGATGAGTTAGTTATTGTTCCGCATTTTGCAGGTGAAAAAATGGAAGAAAAAAGATCAGTGGTTCACACAGGACGCTCTACTGTGTAGAGATTACACTTATTTGGTGGGCAGCTGGAATCTCCACAGAGTCCTTTGTGTGTGGGGGTGGGTGTGTGTTGAGACACTTTGCTTGTGTTATTTTCCTTTGTTCCCTATTAACACTCCTATGCTGAGTTACCAACATCTGAGCAACTCTTAGTACTGATCATTAGTAAGAGCACAGTTACCCTTATTGAGGTCTTTAACTTATCATTAGTACAGGGTTCAGTAACTGTGTAGAAAGTCCAGCTACTACAGAAACGTTATGAAACTCTTTTCTCGTGCGTGTGACGTAAAAACAATACTGAAATCTGCATAAATACATATCTTCAAGTTTTTCTTACATCGCTTGTACTCTTATCTTGCTTTTCGTATTTTTCTCGGTCATAAGCCATTTTCTTCAGCAATTTCTTCATGGCTTTTTTATCTTTTTTATGATTTTCAGTGTTTTGCTTCCTCACTTGGTTGACAATAAACTTGGGAATCTATGGAGAAATAAAATTAAGTTTGGGGAGGAAGAAAGAAGTTTTGAACTATGGAAATGATTATCTTTATGCTTTAAAGGTGGAGAGAAATCAAGGTTTTGTCCATTTCATAAAACTATGCTATTTTACATGCAGTATTCATTAAATATGCAAAAAAATGCATCGTATTATTCATTCACCATGAGTACAGAGCATGCACATGAAGTAATTTACCTCCCATTGTGTAAGTGAGATTCAAAAAGAGGCTTGGTAAAGTTCAAGGACACAGTGGCTGCCTTCTATGCTTTATATGCCAAGATTAGAGACTGCCTGAGGTGACTAGTATTAGGGGCGGTTGGTCCCTTTAGCTGTCACCTGTCAACAACCTAGCCTCTAGCTAACCTGCAGTCCCTTCTAATAACCAGCTAGACTCACCTCAAGAGAGAAAGAAAAACTCATCACTAAAAGCCGATGGGGATCTAGCAAATAATCTAGGAAAAACTGATCCTCAGAAATTACTTTGGAAAAAAATAAAATATTTTAGAAGTTACCAAATTGAAACAATGAAATAATGCTGGTATTTAAAAAAAAAAAATGAGATTTAGTAAGTGGACATTATTTTTTAAATTTTAATTCCATGTAGTTAACTTACAGCATTATATTCATTTCACATGCATGGACGGTCATCTTTTTTTTTTTTAAATTACACTTGAAATCATCTCTATTGTTCACTTTTTATAGAAAATCTAACCCTAAAAAGACTTTAGAAACTAGATCACCACTCATTATCAGAACTTAAAAATATATACTTACTGTCCACAGAAGGTTCTGATACTTAATCAATAAGTGCATGACGTTAGCTGTCCCAGCTGCCATTACAAATTCTCGCTGGTCGCTGGACTTCAAACCCAACGTGTGACACATGAAGAGATTCGGGGCCATGACCATGGCTACATTCATGGTTGTCATCTTATTTTTCTCTCTGTTGTCTATTACTCTTTGGAGAAATTCAAGCAGGGCCTGAAGCAGAAACGACTCTTTGAGATTTGCATTTTCATGAAAATAAGAGATTAAAACACTGTAATGTACAGGATTTTTACTTAGTTAAAAACAAATAAGTTGTGCATAATAACCACAGTCGGCTAGCTACATTCCATGGGCCTCGCCATCAAAGCTTCTCGGGCCGGTTAGCACCCTGAGGTGGTGCTTTGTTCTGTGAAGGACTATGGCACAGGGGAATGAGGCAGACAGGACACACATCTGAACTAGGCGGTGGGGAGAGGAATGGACGAGCGTCAGACACAGAGCCTACGAGAGCCAAGGAGCACTGAAAAGCAATTTCAAATATCCTGCAAATATTCACTTGTTTAAGGAAGTGCTTCACTTTTATCTTTCGGAGTTAAAAAAAAAATTCCCCTTAGAAAGGCTCATTTAACCTCAGTTTCATTTGTTTTAAGGTACTCAATAGTTAGCTGACAGGAAATCTAAAAAGAATGGAGACTGTCATGTGGAGGGATGGGGGGATGAAGACAGACCAAGGAAGAATGTGGAGGGGGGCCTGGGTGGCTCAGTTGGTTGGGCGACTGCCTTCGGCTCAGGTCATGATCCCAGAGACCCGGGATCGAGACCATATTGGGCTGCCTGCTTGGCGGGAAGCCTGCTTCTCCCTCTCTCACTCCCCTTGCTTGTGTTCCCTCTCTCGCTGTGTTTCTCTCTGTCAAATAAATAAAAAAATAAAATCTTTAAAAAAAAAAAAAAAGAGAACTGAATGTGTAAATAAAAAGGAACTTTTCACCGGAACAGGCTGGCTGATGCTCATTTCGTACCACCCAGCTCCCACCCCTACTGCCAGCACTCCTGGGTCCTCTAAGCCCGCCCTCCTTAGCAGCTACCGGCAACTTAGAGAACACTCCCCCTGACAGGACTTAAAGTTTTCAGTTCTTCTTTTGCCTTCTTCCTTGAATTAATTTTGGTCTAGAACAGTAACAACAACGATACAAGTATTCGATGTTCTCTACGAGTGAGCCATTATTTTAAGCACATCACAGACATCATCTCACTTAATTCTTACTGGGGAGAGAGAGGATGTAATTATCCCCATTTTATAGATGACAAAACAAGACATAAGGGAATTTAAGTAATACCAGAGATCATAGAGCTAGCAAATGGTGGAGAAGTTCTATCTGGCTTTTGCTTCTAAACTCTTAACTACAAAGAGAATCATGTTTTCCTGTTTAGCTTAAAATCCCGACCTGAAAGAGGTCAAATAAACTATACCACAGTAGAAAAAGAAACAAAAGAAACTGTTCATCTCTCCCAAGATTTAGGGAGGAAAAATTCCTGTGTTAACAGGTGGATCTTAAATCAAGTTTAGCTGCTATATAGACTTCAAAAATTTGAAACAAATTAAAGGCACAGCCTCAATATCTAACAATAAGATTTATGTATCTAATATCTGGTACGGCTCTCAGAAAGTTACACTGTAACCCAAGCATAAGGTTATATAGTAACACTACCCTCTCAAATGAGGACAAAAGATTAATTGGTGAGGTTTGGGAAAAAAATTTTAATTTTGTTCCAGAGACCAGAATAATTATTCAGGGACCAGTGTATCTCAAGCATAAATTATAGAGATGAGGTAATAAACCACTTTAATTATGGTGCACATATGCAATAAGATTATTTAAACCATTACCATCAGAATATTAGAATGTGTGTGTTTCTGTGTATGTAGATATGAAATTAATGAAATGTTAGCGTGGCCCTTGCTGAAAGCACTTCATCTTCAGATATATTCTCTCTTTGCCTGAAATAGAAGAACTGATCTTTTAAAAAAAAAAGTATCGGGGTACCTGGGTGGCTCACTCTTGATTTCAGCTCAGAGTCATGAGATTGAACCCCACATTGGGCTCCAAGAGGGCATGGAGCCTGCTTAAGATTCTCTCTCTCCCTCTCTCCCTGTGCCCCCTACCACCTCTTAAAAAAAGTAATACTAGTCTGGCATTACATAAATGTCACTGGACCTACTCCCTGAAATCCAGTTGGAGTCCCAGCACAGTCATTAGCTAGGTAAAATCTTAGGGTAAACTTTTGATATCGCTGCCCTTTAAATTCTTCTTACTCATAAAACAGGAATACTAATCTTTTAGCCTGCCAGGATTGAGCAAGACAACGTATACAGCTAACTTCCTAAAACTATAAATAAGTAAGTAAGTAAGTAAGTAAGTAAGTAAGTAAATAAATAAATAAATAAAAATAAACACACAAACACACACACACACCAATGATTGTATTAACATGGATCCCCTGCTGATATCTTAATACTCATCTTTGTTATTCCTCTAAGTCAAAAGTATCATGATCATGATCCAAATATACAATAATCCAAGATCAAAAAATTGCCAGTCAAGCAGTTTGCCTAGACTTTGTCTCCTTAGGCTTAAAGTAGGACATGGTGCTTACCACAGTGTCTCCTAACCCTTCAATGTACTGTAGCAATAGTCTAGAAAGGTTATATGCCTGATCCTATTCCTCCAAACAGCAACTGAAAGACTGGCACAAGGCTCATAAAAAATTGAAAAAGTTTTCATTAAGCTTCCTGAAACTACCTTGCGACAGAGTTTTCCTTCACTTTGAACTAAATGTAAATGGTTTATTTTCTTGTACATATGGCATTCCTGTTCCAATGTTTCTATTAGAATTCTTATTTCAAACATTCATCAAGGCTAGCTAATGAAGCTCTTAAAGCTTAATTTTTAAATGTACATTTTTTTGCATTTTCCAATTTCTTATTCCCAAAAATATTTCCCTCTTGATTTATAAAATTATACACCCAATGACCTTATATACAAAAACTAAAACTATTTTAAAATTTTAAAAAAGATCTCTTCCAACAGAATTTTTCAAAGAGTATGCCGGGGACTCTGAAGGTAAATGCCAAAACTGAGCTGTAGACCAGACTTGCCCCAGTAGAAACCGTACTGGAATAAGTGTTTCCTCTCACAAATATTTGAACTCATTTGAATGCAGACATGTTTTAAGTAAATCATGTATCTTTCCATGCCCTCCTTATACTGGCCATTCACAGAGCCATCACAGACAGGTACCTCTAAGTGAATAAGAAAAAGATGGATTAAATTTATCTTTCAGGGGGTGCTTGGGTGGCTCAGTTGGTTAAGCCTCTGCCTTAGGCTCAGGTCATGATCCCGGAGACCTGGGATTGAGTCCCACATTGGGCTCCCTGCTCGGCAGGAAGCCTGCTTCTCCCTCTCTCACTCCCCCTGCTTGTGTTCCCTCTCTGGTTGTGTTTCTCTCTGTCAAATAAATAAAATCTTAAAAAAAAAAAAAATTATCTTTCAGGGCTCTGTGTCAGGGCAGAGCTGACAAGCAGACCAAAAATCAGACCCCACACTGTCTTATTTCGGCCACAATCTATCCTTACACAGCAACCCTGGTCATACAACGCTTAAATGTAACCCTTTCTGGAGTTGGTCTCCTGTCTCTAAAACACCACCACTTAATGCAGTCTTCTCAGCATGTAATAATCAGTGAAGCAAAAGACTTTTGTTTTTGTTGTTGTTGTTTTTCCTGACTTAGTAAAGGGAGTAACTCTTTGGAAGTTGTCCTGTAGAGATGCAGGGATTTTACTCCAGTAATCCTCATCAACTCTTTCACCCAGAAAAGCTGAGTATTAATACTCAATTTTATGGGCACGAAAGAACTATCACCTAGTTTCAGTTCAAGGAGTCTTAATGAGATCTAGGAAAAACTTCCTAGATTGAACAACTGGCTTTGTTTTCTCAACATGAAAGTTCTTGGCATGATTTTTCATTTTAAATAGAAAGAAATATAGGGGGTAATGGAGCAAGGATTCTACTATTAGCTACATAAAAATAATTTCTTAAGGCAATGGCAAAACTTACGGTAAATACTCTTTCTAAATTGTATTTTAGAAGTTTCCTTTTTCTTTCATATGTTTATAACACTCCTTGACAACTACTCTACACACTTTTGCTGTTAAGAAAATAAATCTATGTGGAACAATACACTGATTATTATAAAAGCTTATAATAAATGGTCACATAGACCAAATCACTTTGAAATGCTGATGTAAATCAAAAACTCAGGGTAAGCACTTAGAGAAACAACTAGAATTTGTTTGAGTTGGTCTATCTTTGGACTAACCAAACATTTCAAAAATCATCACCATGACTTATTTCAAACTCTACTGCTTAGAACTACAAATGTAACATCTTTAGGCAACAGTAGGTTTTATTTGATGAGCCTTACAACTTTCTTTTAAACATCCATTTTTCAATTTACTACATGTTCACTAAATTAAATTTGGGAAACATAGAAGAATGAAAAGGAGAAACCAAAAGCACCCGTGTTTCCGTCACACACACACACACACACACACACACACACAAAGCACCTCACTCATTGATTTCAGTAGAAGCGATACAGAAAAAATTAAACACCTGATAATACTGCTAACATGACTAGCCTAGTACATACACTAATGAAGAATTAAAAACTTCCACCATCTATCTTTTTTTTTTTTTTTTTAAGATTTTATTTATTTGACAGAGAGAAACACAGCCAGAGAGGGAACACAAGCAGGGGGAGTGAGAGAGGGAGAAGCAGGCTTCCCACAGAGCAGGGAGCCCAATGTGGAACCCGATCCTGGATCTCCAGGATCATGACCTGAGCCGAAGGCAGTCGCTTAACCAACTGAGCCACCCAGGCTCCCCAACACCATCTATCTTTAAAAGTCAGTTTTCTCTTCATAGACTTAACTATGAACATTTCCATGAAAACATCACATTGTTTTGCCACGAATGATGAGAAATAACTGTGCGGGATTACTCTGAGGGATAGTTAACATCGGTGAATCGGCTGACCTTAAGCGTGTCTCTGTTTGCATCAGGCAGGAGGATGATAAGAAGGTTCAAAGCCTGTAGTTGTTGCTTCCTGGTGGGAAGATCTGCAGACAGATTAAATGGATCTGAACTCTTTTCTTTACCAAACATTTTTTTTTTTACTTCCTTTTCATCATTTTGTAAGAAAAAAGTTATTTGGCATAAACATCCCTGTGAAATTTAAGACACAACAACTGAGCAGCGAGCATTCTTGAGAGTGTGTTTGAGAGAGATCAGGAGAAGCAGCTGCTGCTTAGAGCTTCCTCTCAGAATGCTCACTTCCAACTGTGATCATATGATGAGCGGCCTTATGTTTGCAGACACACAACAGTGCTTTGGAAATAATTTTAACTTCTGTGTGATAATTATTCCCCAATGAACAGACACAGAAAGTTGGCCCTCCCAGGGTATGGTGTCAGGGTACGTCTGTAACACTGAAGGTTGTTTCTTCACTGGTGAGTGGACAAACCACCTGGTAAGAGTCCACTGATTCCAGCAAAAGATGTAAAATGGAGCCTGAACACAGTAAGTGCTCAATAAATGTTTATGAAATGAATTAGAAAACCAACCAGCAATGAATGAGTCGAAAAGGTACATGATTATCACTGATAGTTATCATTTGTAGTAACCCTTCACCCATCAAGTAATACTCATGGATACTTGGAATCGTTCTGGTATTTTGTTCTTCAGGAATAGATTTGTCCTTGAATCCGTAACCAAAGAATGTATGCAAAATAGCATAACTTAACCATTATAAATATTTTAAACACAAGATTATTTCAGTCGTGTCTCCCCTAGAAATTCTTAAAAAATGTTAGGATATGAGAGGACATATGGAAATCATCTTAATATTACATGCTTCAAGAATGGCCTGGAAAACAATGGGATATTTCTCAGAATAGACTGGAAACAATGGAATATTACTAAGTTATAAAAATAGAAGTCTTGCCATTTGCAACAACATGAATGGACCTAAGAGCATTATACTAAGTAAAACAAGACAAAGACAAATATCATATGATTTCACTTATATGTGAGAGCATAGAAGAAAACAACAACAAAAATAAGCTTACAGATACAGAACAATTGGTGGAAGCTAGGGTTGGGAGGGACGTGTGGGCAAAATAGTTGAAGGGTATCAAAATGTACCAACTTCCAGTTATGAAATAGTTCATTCATGGGGACATAATGTACAGCACGGGGACCACAGCTGATAACAGTATATTACATATTTGAAACTTGTTAAGAGAGTAGATCTTAAAAAGTTCTCATCACAAGAGAATAAAATTCTGTAACTATGGGTAGTGTGGTGATGGATGTTAACCAGACTTATTGTGATGATCACTTCACAGTACATAAAAATATTGAACCATGTTGTACCTCATGTTGTAGGTCAATTACATATCAATTAAAAAAAAAAGTTCTGGTGGACACTGTAGCTCACCATAATTATCAATAGTGGCACGTTTTCCCTCTCAAGGTGTCCTAGTTGGGACGTTAAAGATATGGTCATTAGAATGCGGTGATGGCATTTTTCCTTTTTTGATGGCCTCTGGGACTAAAAGGAATAATTACACAAGTATGCAAGCCTTAGAAGATCTCTGTGTTCATTGGAAAAGAATCAAGAACTATTCAGGACATTAACTCGGAGTTGCCCAAGACTACAAAACGGCAAGGCAGAAGAATTCTATAGCCCTCCTCCAAGGAGGCAGCCAAATCATTTGTTCCATGTTTCTGCATGACAATTTCAGAACTTAGTTTTTCAGGAAATACTCACAGATTCTGCCTCATATCCTTGTGCATTTATGATAACTTAATCTCCAGTAAGTGTTGCTTTTAACACTTGGCAAGAAAAATGTATCACATCTTACATGACTCATTCTACTGTACAAGAAATGTGAAGTTCCAGGTTTTAACAAGAAAATGTATTGTATGGCCTGACGGACACACAATTAATCTGTACCTAATGAGAACATTCTGTCATCCGTTTACTCAGAGGTGTATATTTATAAAGGAAAAGGACAATGGTGGATGGCATCTGAGCTGCCCTCGACAGGGAGTCATATGTCTCTCCGAATATATCTGGTTATATTCTCTGCGAGGCAAAGCGTCATTAAATTGATACGGATGGCACCCAACGAGGGATGCCTCAGAGAGAAGGCACTTACGCTGGACGGCTTGGAAGGCTTGGAGGTACTCCACACTGAGCAGCGGCTGGGGCAGCTCCCGGATGAAGAGCTTCAGCAGGCTGCCTGCATCATGCTGTTTGACACTTTCCCAATTAAAAGTCCCTTCATAAAACTTTGCTTCCAGTTCTTGGCAAAGATTCTGAAAGGCAGAAGAAAAAAAAAAAAAAAAGCTACCAGTGAGTGCATTTTTTTTTCCTGCTGAGAGTGTGATACACTTCCCACTTTCCAAGAGATTCTACTCTTTAGAAAAGAATCTGAAAGTACTAAAGGCCAACACTTCTCTGTCACTCAGAAAAATACTACCAGGCCAAGTGTACTCTACCAGTTGACAAATGGCCAAGGCCACAGAATTCAAAAAACGTATACATTTTCCTGAATCTGCAACAGACCTTAAGTGGTCAAGGTTTGGTCAGGAAACGACTAATTTAAATCGTCATTCCATGTGGGGTCTTTACTTCAGATGCTGTAAGTTTTCCTTCAATTTTAAAAATCATCTTTTAAAAAGCCTGTTTTAAATTACTTAGAAGTACGTTACATAATAAAATACATGATCAACCTCTGGGCCAAAAGCAGGAGGCTACCTCTTGATTAGTCACCTCTGGGAGATGGAAAACCAAATTCGGCAGCAAATGAGGCCTGAAAATACATCAATACACCTGTCTTAGGTCACAAGCCCTAAGTGGCACAGCCATCCTGTCACCAGCTGCAGAGAACAGTGTGAGACCACGCAGAATTAGAAATACCTAGAGTTCGTTTACCTTGAGGACTCCCTGAGCTTTGCCAGACAAATTATTAGTAATCAATTTAGTTTCATAATTACTATTTTCCACAGGCCTTTTCACTGTGGCATAAATCCTATTAGGTTAGAAATCCTTCCAAGTTTCTGTCACTTCCTCGATTATTTTAAACTGTTCTCTCAAAGACTGTTCATTGTTTTTCTTGTGAGGTGAATTTATTGCACTTTCTCTTTGCTACACAACTCCATCCCTCTTCTCCATTTTATCTGTAAGTGGTGAAATACATAAATGGGGGGGGTAGGAGAGAGACAGGTGAAGGGAGAGAGGAATGAAAGGGACCAGGGGAGGACGGGAAGGAGAAGGACAAGTGAGGAAGAGGGAGAAAGAGGACATAGGAGAGGGAAAAGGAAAAAGGGAGAGAGGAAGGGAGGGGGAAAAGGAGGGGAGAGGGGGAAAAAGGGGAGAGGAGGGATGGGAGGAAGGTATGGGAAGGAGAAGAGGAAGGGAAAGGAGAGAGAAGAGTACAAAAAACTTGGTGGGGCAGGCGAGAAAGACAACCAAAAATTTTGCATATTAACTTTAAATTATGTATAATGGACCAGCTGCTGCGTAATTTGGGATGTGACAACAGGCTGGGTTGAAGAGTTGAGCCAACAATGGAATCCACTTAAACGGACCTTCTTAGAAATTACATTGAGTTGAACTCAAGCTTCTGCCAGTTCTCCAGTCAAAAATGTAAAATTCACATTCTGTTCAGCACTGCCTACTAAAGTAAACATGCATACGACCCCTAGGAGTCGGCCCTCACAGTCTGCTAATTAGTGCTGCTGCCAGTGGCCTGAGAAGCTATTCTTGCCCGTGTGGGTCATACGAAATCACGTGATTAGTTTCTGAGGGATTCATCATCTGTAAGAAATGTGCCTCTCAACTCACACACTCACACACTAGGCCTGTGCTTAACTGTTGGTAAAGTTGCCCTAAATGTTAGCAAATGGAGTGAAATAATGGCAGCTTATCAAACTTTACATGGGCCCCAAAACCGTTTCAGGGATAGCTCTAGAAGTGTCAAGGAACAGGGCTCAAGGAAATGAACAGAAAAAAATCTTTTTGCCCTATCCCATTTTCCCTTGGATTTGCAAATTCAGAAAGACAATAGGCTGGATGGAGGCAATGATTTGTGCCACCTCAGTTGAGAGTTGAAGCTGAATTTAGAGGCTCGGGAGGTTATTAGTGGGGGCTAACCGAAACCTTTTCCTAGATATGTTTTCCAGATAGAGCTACAGTTCCAAGCATGAGGCCCCTGCAAAATGCAAATCCTCTGGGATGCTTATGTATTATGCATCATCTGTAGAGTAATTCTACCTTTGCCATGCATTTATTGGATGCTTTATTCCCCAGAGCAGGTGCTGGACAACAAGGAAAATGGAGGAAGATACACTGTGTCCCAAGATAGTGGGAACAACATGCCGGCTTGCCTACAAAGGTGTCAGCGGGAGGGAGAAAGGGAAGTCTGGGCATCACCTTGCCTCCTTCACAAGCCAGACTTGGGCTACCCTGCACTGGGTAAGACAGGAACTGGGAAAGTCAGGAAAGGAGTGGAGGCAGAGACTCATTTGTCAGCTCCCGTAGACTGGTGTGTATGGAGACTACCATCCCATCTCCTATTCGGCTCACCTGGTGGAGTTCATTATCCGCACTTTTTTTTTTTTTTTTTTAATGCAATCGCTATTACTCACATTGATTAAATCTATCACCAGCCCCCTGTTAATGTCTTAACTCATCGTGTTCTTTTCACTAAAAGGATGGAACTACTCTTGGCTTTGGCTTGTTTACTTTTGTTCCTGTTTTACCTTTGCACAGCAGAGATATTAAAATCATTTGTTTCTCTATCATACTATTACAGCTACTAGGGTGATTTTGAAGAAAAATCAAAACTTACAAAAATCAGCAGAGACTCCAGAAAAACTAAATATAAACTGAATGTTCAGAGGTTTTATCGTTATATTGTATCTACTAACAGCAGGGGCAGAAGGGGTGGGGAGGAGAAGTTAACTTTTGAAATGCAAAAGTGTAATTAAACAATAAAGTGTTACAGGAGTAGAGCCAAGAGATTACCTTGATTCTAATGGCAGCTCCAGGTATTCTTAAGAGGCCTTCGGTTTCCAAACCTCCCTCTTCAATTCGGGAAATCAGCTGTGTATAAACAGAAGAATATTCTGACTTGGGGATTCTAATAGGTACAATTCCAAATTTAACATCTGCTTCACATATAAATAAATACAAACTGACTACAATGATGTAAAAGCTGGCTTTTCGCGAAGTTCTGAATGCTACTGCACTAGCATTATCCTTTAAACCAAGAAGTCTCAAAACTTTACTTCTAATTTAGAAAAAGTTGGGTTTTATTCGCTTTTGTTACAAAAGTGTAATCATTTCACACAACAGCTGCTGTACTCCAAGCAAATGGAGACTGAAGATGTTCACTGTTTAAAAGCAACTAAGACCATCAGTGTCTTCTGCTTTTCCAGAAACATACATTCTGCAATCAAATAAATCTTATGAAATTCCAGTATTGGCACACTTACATCTCATTTTTTTAGTTTGTTTAAAAGACTTGTTTATGGTATGAAATAAAAAAAAATCTGCTTGCAAATATTCATTTTTAAGCTTTGCAGCTTTTAGTGGTAAACCAAGATAAAAAACAGTTCTTGTGTAGGGCTTCTAAATCATACCTGATACCCAATGAATACACAAAGATCTATCTCCAGAACCCCATTAAAATAACAAAGACTTTTTTTTAATAATGCAGAAACCCACAAGAATAAGGCAAATGGAGACATTACAATGACATACTGTCAGAAGCTAGCAAGATGATTAAAAAAAAAAGAGTGGTTAGTTTCTTGGCAGAGTGATCTTCCGATTGAAATACGTATTCCCTGGGAAATGCACAAAGGCTTTATAGGGGGTATTCTGCTATTTTAAGGAAATCAATTTCTTTGTCCTCAGGTTAAATATAAGGCAATTACTAGCATGGCATAGGTTTTCCTTCTTACTACCCACCCGCATTCACCGTAGCCTTCTACTTTACAAAGGACAGACCTACTCTTCAATCATCCCCAAACTTACTATAATCTCTGCACACCCTAAGGCATAAAATCTTCCAGAGTGCCAAAGGGTGTAAGCTTTTATTTATTTATTTATTTCAGGGAAACCTCTTTTAATGATTTACCAAGGCTCCATAAACGACATAAAGCTTACTGTTTCTCCCTTGCTTATAAATGTGTCTATTAGGAGCAAAGCAAGTATCATAAAATGAGGTCTTTTGACCTTTGTCTAGATGTTTTGAAATCAGATATATTGTAGCGTGTAGACACTGGAAGAGAGGCAATTTTTCTTTAATGACCTCATCTCGGCTATCACCAGATTAAGGCCAAAGAATGTACTGATCTTCAGGGAGTCAGGTAAGAATAAAGCAAAGAGTAGTCTCAAAATTCTCCTAAGGATTTATTATTAGATAAAGAAAGAACCATCTCTGACCAGTCAAAGCAGTGCATGATTTTTAAAAATTCAACTGGAATGTTTCCCAAGACCACACTTTTCAAGGTACACTAGATAATAAACCCGCAGCTAAAAACCTTACAAGAATTATTTTAGATTAGAAGGGCATTACTCAATAAAGGATTTAAAACTAAACTGACCAAATAATACCATGCAAAATTTGTCCAATATTTGAGCAATTTTCATTTTTATTTCATCTTATAAAATGTTTAAAACGTTCCATTAGCAAAAAATAAAATTCTATGCTAGCTGCTAAAGCAAATTAGTTTTTAGCAACAGTACATATCTTTCATTCTCATCAAGTACACAGGAAAAATGGATGATTTCTGAACAACTGAATGAGAGTAAAATCTGTATTTTTATTTTTAAGTTCTTTTTATTATTCTTTAATGTGGAATACTAGCATTCAATAGGTAAATGTATACATAAATCCTGAAAGAATGTCATGTGGTTTTTCATATTTCTCACTTTAAAAATAACATTTTTAGTCACCACATTGTATTTCCTTATTAAAATATAAATAATAAATACTTCATGGCTCTTTTATTTTCAAGACTTAAAAATGGAAAATAACTATCTTTCTATTATTTTAATCATGCTCCTTTTTTGTAATTTATAAGAGACACTGCATAGTTTATCAGTAATGTTGATAGCATTTTCTAAGAGAGATTACATACTTATATGAATTTATGAATTGAAAATGAAGTCAGAAGTTTTTGACACCAAGTATCTTTGATTTGGCTGATTCGTCTGACAGTGAGAACAGAATTTATTAATTTGTCAGAATTTTTCTTTAGATAAAAATAGAGTATTTTAGTTCCCTAACTTGTTCTAAGAATATGGTTTAAACAATGTGCCTCGGAGCAAAAACAAAACAAGACAACAACAGATACAATTCACAGATATTAGATGGGCTTTGTTAAAGCCCTTTTTTGGGTATAATTCTTAATAAATGAGAAAGTATAATCCCCTAAAAACTAGTAAAAAAAAAAAAACTTTTTGCAATTTCCAATTCTTTCCTTTGTACAAAATTGAGGAAATACCTAATTGAGGTGACAGTTGATCAGTCGAAAAAATATTTTTCAGCACTAGATCACTGTGGTCTTTTTGCTTATAGTCCACAGGGGATGCAAAGAGATAAGTGTTATCTAATAGTTAACTCTTTACACTCTCTTTTATTTTTTATGTGAACAAAAAAGCCTTTAAGGCCGTTATCTAACAACTTCCAACCAGCTGGAAGCCCGAATCTTCAGACTATTAAAGAGACCAAAACGGTAAAATAACTACATAAATAAAACAATTTCAAGAGAAAATGACCCAGGACTGCAGGCAACCTTCAGCCTGATCAGGAGACATCACTGAATTTTGTGGAGACCGAAACTTACTCCTCCTTCGCGGACGTGATGCTGGCTTTGACCGTGGAGTGTGAATACATCACTGCTTGTTTTGGTCAGATGCCAGTCTACACGTGGCTGGGAAGGTCTTTTTTTTTTTTTTTTTTTTTGATGTAATTAAATTTAAATCAGTATATTTTGAGTAAAGCAAATTACTCTACATAACGTGGGTGGTTTCATCCAGTGCGCTGGCGGCCTTAGCAGCAGAGACTGAGGTTTCCCAAAACATAGCAGTTCTGCAACATGGAAAACCGACAGGAATTTCCAGCCTACAGGTTTTGGACTCAACACTGCAACATCAACTCTTGCCCAAATTTCCAGCCTCTGGATTGCTCTATTTCAGACGTGCCAGCCCCTACAATCACACAAGCCAATTCTTTAGAATAAATCTCTTTCTATGAACATGCGTGTGCTCACACACACACACACACACCCGTTTTTCTTTGGAAAATCCATATCCAGTTGGAAGGGGTGTTGCTGAGCTCCTTGCCTTGCATAGTCATCTGTGGTGGTAACGTGCACATTTCCTTAAATTAATATGAATATATGGCCCACATTTGTCAGCACTCTCCAGCTCATCACAGGCACTGTTGACAACTATCCATACTGACACAAGTTCTATAGGCAGTGGCTGGCAGAGGCTGGTGAGAAGAACAAACTCAGCAGAACAAAGTTCATCAGGAGAAACATGTCTGGAAGTGATGGTGATCGTGAGAAATAATGGAATCGGAGGTTAATAGATAAGACAGCTAACGAGTGGTTTCCAAGAATGAAGATCAGTCCCAAGTAGATTGAGCTTTAGTATTGAAAGAGCTTGTTGAGCCAGTCGATTGTGAAAGTTCCCACTGTCACTCTTGCTGTCCCCAGAGCTTACAGAAACTGCAATGTACTGGGGCTGCTGCAAAAAAAATCTACAGCTTGGGTTGTCTGTAACCAATCTGACCTACCTTCCTCACCGTGCATTCCTGGCTTTTATCATGTGCAATCTGTGTTTCTGAATAAGGATAGCTCAGAGATTAGACTGAAATTTTTATATTGCTATAGATAATCCCCTTATGAATAATGGAGTGTTGATGACACCAGTGACTTGATAGTTTAGCAATCACTTTCTAATTCTACTTTATGGTTTCTTTGCCTACTTTGGAAGTGGGCATTGGTAAATTAAATTGGACATCCTCACTGTAAATAGGAAAGCTTGGGAAATACACACAGGCATGAAATATTCATGAGGATTCAATTCCCTAGAAATTTATAAGCAGTTCCCACTCCTGTGTATTATAGAATTGAAATCTCAATTATACAAAGCTAACTAATATAAGACAAGAAAATGATTCTAGGTAATCACAGTTATAGTAATACCACAGAAAACATCACCATGAAATAAAAATTATGAGCCCTTGAAACAAATTTGTTTTCTGAATATAAAATCAAAGTACAAAATAAAAGAGCACATCAATTGGAAAACTATATATTATTTATATTATGAATGCCAAAGAAAGAAAAAATTTCTATTAGTTCAAGTATGTTCTCTCTGTGCTGACCCATTTAGGTCTACTTACTTTTTGAAATACCAAGGGTATTCGAGTTCCTGGTACTTTCCTCTGATCTTGTTCTAACAATACTGTCAATGGCGTACAGAAAAGCCCAGAATCTGCAACAAAAAATAAAATTTCTTAACCTCCATCCATCTACAAAATATCCATGCAAAAATATTAAGGATCAGATTTCTGACATTCATTCAAACAATTACTTATAGAGTATCGACTAAGTGAATGACACTGTCTAGCCATCAGGTACTTACATCTCCATAGGAAAATCCTGACCCTGTCTTATAATAGCAACCTAGCAAGGAAAGACAGCTAAGCAAATGACTTCAAATAATCACAAAATAATTAGAGAAGTTATACTGTCATATAAGAGAAATAGTGCCATGGGCGTATGTGAAATATACAGATAATCTACTAAGAGAAATCAAATTAAATTTTTGGCTAAAGCAAATATTACTCATCTCTTCCATACTTGAGATTTACCATTTGCTCTTCGAGAAATCAGTCAACCTTCTGACTTGTTCTACAAATGTTTTTCTTTAGAAAATATAGACACTTGGTAGTTCTTAAGTGGGGATTTGTAGTTTCATATATTTGGGAGTAACTCCAGAAGAACTGAAAGGTAATAATTTATAATTTTTCTAAATTAAACTCATATGCCTTCAGGCTGGTGTGAGCATAGCTTCTGCTTAGCATCTCCCACCTCACCCCCATCATTGAATGAATACTTAGCACAGAAGTGTCACACACACCATCAGGGGAGATGTAAATCATTTGTGGACAGGAAAGGGGGGGTTATACTGTGGAATGAGGACACTGAAAACTGATACTTGATAGAGATGCCATTCAAGAGAATACCAGTAATCTAATAATTTGTAGTTTAAGAATTGTGAAAAAATTATAATCTTCAAAAATGTCAAGAGTCTAGTTTATAAGATGAATATATTAGAGGAACTACAAAAATATTTAAGAAATGGAAAGAAAAGCTATCCTGTTAACAGTTATACTCTTAATGAGAATGGCTTAATATTTCTCTCTCTGTTAGGAAGCAATTCTAAAACATAAAAAAGCCTCTCTAAGCCATTTTAAAAGTCCTGAGTACTGAGTCACAGCTATTCAAATTATATTTCTATTTTATATTTGAAAAAGGCTTTGTGACAAGCTTCTGAAAAAACATCTGAAGTCTTTCATTATCCATAATGGCCTTGTGGAAAACCAGAAGCACCATTTAACTCAGAAATTCACCATCCCAAACCTTAAGCTATAATACTATGAGGAGCTGAGCACAGAATGAGGTCTTCTGGGGCCCAGCATGGGAGAGAGGACCTTGAGGGAAGGTATACTTCAGTCCTACAGAGAAACTGCCTCTAAAACTTAAATCAGGTGAATATGTGTCTTTAGCAATGTTACCATAGCAACTCAATAATCCTCATTCTTGGTGTATCTTTAGGAGAGAACTTAAAAGGTAAATAAGAGGTCAGAGATCCCTAAACAGTTAAACTTTGTTAAATTAATAGAGAATTATCTGGATTTCTAGACCAAAAAAATCTTGAATAAAAACTGAGGAGGTGTCTGTTTTCTGTAAGACTATAAAAGATAAAGTCTGTTTATATAATGGGTAAAACAAGTTGCTTACAAAAGAAAAACTACATATATCCACAAAGAGTATAATTAAGGGGTATTATGTACCACAATGGCATTATTTTCTTAATAGAGCAAAGAAGGTTTTGCAAAATAGTTATAAGCAGAATGCAAACAAGCAAAGGGACAGTCTACTAACTACCCTATGTATTTCCCATCAAATAAGTGAGCAAAAGCAATTAACTAGGATCAACTATCTTAAAGTCATTTTTCAAGATCTGATTTTAGAAATAAAGAAGTCTATGTACCAAAAGTATCTTTTACACATAGTTTTCAAAGGAGAGTGCACTTGAGTTAGGATTCCTCAATTCAAAAAACTACTGCATGTTTATCAAGTCACAAAATTTTTAAAGGTTATGTTTTAAAATCTGAATTTCAGATGTATTCAAGTATTGGCTTATTTTGTAGGTGTTTCCTCCTCCAAGAATACTGCTAAGAAGCCAAGCTCATCTTTGCTTCTTTTGAAATAAATCCAACTATTCTTCGTTCCAAAATTACCTTTTGTTTTGATTTTCACAGCTTTTTGTTGCTTCAGCTCAACACCCAGTACATCATAGAGGGCAGTCAGCTCAATGAGGGCTAAACGGCAAACTTTCTTCATGTCCTGGGGTGCGAGGTCACCAATCCTGGTGGTGCCTGTTTTGTCTTTTGGCAATCTGAAATTCTAAAATAAGTACCATTAATAGAGTAAGGTTTTATAGGGTCTAACCCCATTTTTAGCGAAAGAAGACAAAACTGTAACTATACAAAGAAGCTCTGTACTCAGAGTAGTAACAATGAAAGCCATGGCAAAATTTCTCCACTTAGAATGAGGAGCCATCTTGTCATGACGAGGATTCTCAAGGCTGGGAGACGTCGGTGTGTGAAGGCCGACAGACAAAGTGACCAGATTGCGGACCAGGTGGACCAGGCCCAGTGGTGAAGAGCACAACAGAGACAGGAAAACTGAAGGAGAAAGAGTACTCTAGTTACTGACCTTCAACAATGAAAATTAGGAGTCAAGAGAAACCATGAAGTGGCAGAAGAAGAAGAGGAATAGTAGTCATGAGTGAGCACTTAGAATGTGCAAGGTACCCTTTACCTAAGCTATTGTCACAGATATGTTAGAATAGAATATGAAGTATTAGATATTTGTAATGAAATATACATTATAATGGTGTCATAAAACCCCAAATAAGGTCGGTGCAGGTTTGTATAGCATGGGGGCAACAGAGAGAGTGGAAGGAATAGTTAACAGCATGTCTGAGGAGGAAGGATAGGAAGAGAACAGGGGGAAGGGGGAACTGGGAGAAGGAGAGGAAGAAGGCCACCTAATTCAAAGGGTTATTGTGGGGTTTAATGCCTGGCACTTCCCTAGTACCTTTATATGGTTGCTATTATTATTACTTCCGCCGCTGAATAAAGAGACTTAGACATACTACTATCACAGGCAAGGTAAGTGGTAGTTTGTTGTTTTCTGCCTTTGGCCACTATTACCCACTACCTATTCAGCCATTTTTAATTTTGAATACATTAAATATAAGGAAACAAACCACAGAGTAAAAACATGAATTTCTCTAATACATTAAATACAAATCATAGTCCCACTGTATTTACTTATTACTAAAAACTGTGATGGTTCTCTAATGGTTTGATTAAAAAAGGATTATAAGGCTATAACTTTTGGGTTTACCCTTGACTTCCTCATTTTATGGCCAAGGATGTTCAACTGGTTCCCTTTTATTCCCTTTACTTCACTCATTTTTTCACCATATGACTAACACTCTCTGGTCTAAAATCTAGTGCAAAAGACGTGTCTTCAAGCAGCCATTCTCAAAGTCAGCTCCAGGGAACAAGACGTAACCTAATATCCTTTCAAGGAGCTAAGAGGTCAACACCTATTAATAATTAAACCTAAGACATTATTTGTCTTTTTCACTGCCATTCTCTCATGAGTGTACACTGGAGTTTTCCAAAGGATAAGATAGGTGCTTTTCCAACAGACTGCCTATAGATGTAGATGTGAGAATCCAACTGACTTCTAAAGTGAGATGCTGGAGTTGCTGAAATGTAAAACCATGGCCCATTTCTTAATAATTTGTTTTAGAAAATAGGACTACTTTTCATATAATTTTTATATAATTTTCATTTGATTTTATATGATTTTATGATTTATTTTCTAATTTACATATAAATTATATAATTTATAACATTTAATATTTCATTAATTTTCATATAATTTTTTCTTTTCTTTTTTAAAATATTTTATTTATTTGACAGAGAGAAACACAGCCAGAGAGGGAACACAAGCAAGGGGAGTGAGAGAGGGAGAAGCAGGCTTCCTGCTGAGCAGGGAGCCTGATGTGGGACTCGATCCCAGTTCTCCGGGATCATGACCTGAGCCGAAGGCAGTCGCTTAACCGACTGAGCCACCCAGGCGCCCCCATATAATTTTATTTTCAATAAAAATGTTATTTATACTAACTGTAATACTGTACTTAAAATGGATTAATAATTTTTGAATTTCTCAATTTCAATTTCTAATATTGTAAATACCCACAAGTATAACAGACGTAAACAAAACCTCTACTCCCATAATCTTTGTTGTTCACTTATCCTGAGAAATGATTCCTTAGTCTATGTGTTGATGTTTCATAGTTCAAGAACACACACCAGTGACAAACTTCCATGGAACTCAATCCAAAGAAATTCTTCATAGTCCAAAATCACATCTCATCTCCTCAAAATCTTTCATGAAATCCTAATTTCTATAGACTATGAGTATGCCTTCTTTCTTGGTTCAGCTACAACACACCTCCACAGAGCTGGAAGTCCAAGGTGACAACAGAGGTCCCAACAATAGGAAATCACAGATTCTTGGACAGAAAGCTGTGTACCCAGGGTTTCGTCCAAGTGCTGGAAGCCATGGCAGTTACTGCCTTCAATACCAACATCCTTCCTGACTGCTGAAACCAAAGTTTTTGAAATTCTCCATGATTTTTAAGAGCGCAACAAGGTTTTGAGACCAAATTGTTTAAAGATCATTGTTCTAGAGCATTTCCTAAAACCTACAACTTTTGGTAACTGAGCAGCTAAATCCTTTCCAGCAAACTCAACTCCAAGAGAGAACCTCTTTGACATAGCTCTTTACAGAAACTTCTATACAATCTGCTATAGTTTCAAAAAGAGTCCACTATAGGAGAAAATAGGTCTTTCTTAACTTTTTGCAGTATGTTTTTTTTCCGATGAAAATATGAAATAAAACAGCAACAGGCATCATTAAACATGCAGTTTAACTGAATTTCCAGCATCAGTATTAATGGGGCAATGCATGACAATGTGGAGCCAGGATGCAGGTGGCTCATCTTGTCTCCATCACTTCCGAGCTATGTGGCTTTCGGCAAATTATGTCACCCTGTGCTGCCTCGGCCACTTATCTGTAAAACTGGAATAACAACAGAACCCACTCAGAAAGTGTTAAGCATTATTACTACCTTTCTTTCACAGACCTTTTCAATAATTTCAAGACTTCATGCCTTTCCACTTCTCCTAAATATTACTGTAAGGTAAGGAAAAAATGGTAAGCTAATAATACTCTTATTTGATAAACGGTCTTTTGTCCTATCCTGCAAAATTCCCCATAGATGAGATTTATTACTGCACTTTCTCGGTGATTGAGACTTACTAATAGACTAAATATGGCCACGTAGCCCGTGACAAAAAAAGAATGCAAATTCAGTATTTTAGATCCTAAATTCAGCAATAACCATTCTGTTCTGCTCCATTTTCTGGTCCACCACAGCAGGCAGGGAGGAATCTAGGCTGATCAGTAGCGGTAGAGTACTAGGAGCCCTACAAGCAGAAGAGCCATGTCTTGAATCATTTCCGTAGCCCTACTGGACCACAGGCCTGGCACACTGTTGTTCCGTGCTGGTCTATTCAGTGAGTGAAGACATACACCCTACGGGGTGAAAAGCACAGAATCAAGCTCAGTGAGGTACGGATCCACTGGCTGGATGGTTCCTCAGTGTCCTGTGATTTTTGCCCTGAGCCTCAACATTCAAAATCACGCAAGACTTTTCACATTTTCTTCAGGCCTGGCCCCAGAGTTGTGCTCATTGCATTGTTTTCCAAAGCACTGAACCAATCCTATTTATGAACCTTTTTTTTTTTTTAAAGTTCTAAAATCAGTTGCTATTGATCTCATAAGCCAAACATATGTAATACAATTATTTAAAGCATTAGCCAAGGTAAATGTTTAGAGAAACCTAAAATATTATTAGTTCAAACATTTGATTTCCCTAGCAATCTATGTCATGGGCTTTATTTATTTATTTATTTAACATTGTGCTTTAATGAAAGGAGTTAGTTCTTTATCCGAATGTTTAATTCATAGCAGTAGCTTTAAATATTTATGAAGTTTCCTGTCATTTTTGTTTAGTTAATAGACTGGATGGTTCAGTTCATTGGCTAAGAGAAGGCAATGCAATTGCAGCAAAAGAAAGGTTCTTTGCCTTTTGAAAAATGTGCTTTAAGAAAGAAGCGAAATAAAATTTTTTGGAAATTATAAGGCGGTTTGTTCCCATGTGTTACCATAAATTTATCAGGTAGCTCTATTAGACCGCACCCCTCTTTTGCAGGTCTCACAATACAAAGGGCTCCTTAGGCACTTCATCAGTAATGATGGACTCTGATGGCCTTAACTTGAATGCATTAAGTCACTTCTAGCCTCAAACTGGAAAGCAAGAGAATCTATCCTCACCTGGTCGATTTCCACAGATGACTTTTTTTCCTGGTCTGCTAGGAAATTTCTTGCCTAAGATTTTTCCACGTGTAAAATGTGATTTTATGACAGTATTTCATTCATTGTCATTTCCAGAAGACAAATACTTTTCTAGACAACTGAACTTTTGGATTTAGTTTTTTAGAATATTTCTTGCATTTTTTTAAAAAAATAGCAAAGAGCCATCATTTAACCTTTTCTTCACAATTCAGGACCATAACCCTAAATACCTATGGTGTACAAGTGTGTGTTTGCCATAGATCTTCAGAGCCCTCATTCAATCCCCAAACAACACCAATTCCACTGTCCTTCAGCTTCCTCCAGAGGTGTTCTCTTCTCTAGCAAACTGCCAACCTGGGCCTCCATGCCTAATCTTTGGTCTTTAGTATCCATGGAGTGGTGTTACCAGACAACCAAAGTCATTATACAACAAGAATTTACTTGAGTTAAACATAATTCAGTAAGAATTCCAAAGGCACTAAATAAAGACTTAAGAATTAAATATAGGTAGCATCTAGGATATAGGCTTTACCAGTTGTAATTCTAAAACTATGACCTTAAAAATTTCTACATAAACCCTTAATGTTCAGTCTCCAAAGTAGGATGAAGGAGTATTACTAAATTTCCTCTTGTATATGATGGACCCAACAAGCCAGAATCTTATTTCTATAATATCTCAAGCTATCCTGAACAAGTTGTCGGTAGCCCCCATACAGAGCCACTAAACTCACACCCAAATTAAATGCATTTATACTCTCACAGCACATTAAGTGGTCTTCCAGGAAAAACTCAAGTTCCAAAAGTTGAGTCACTGAAGCCAAGCCTTAGCATGCCATTTAGAATCTAACCTGCTTCCTTGTATGAGAAATAGGAATCGAAATACTACTTCATAGAGATTATTTGATAAATAAATACACAGCATATTTTCTGAGATACAGTGGGCACACAAAACACATTAAGTAGTAGCTACATTTTCAAACTGAAGCCCATTAAAGGTTATGAAACCTGATCTCCACATTTAAGATGAGAAATTTGAAACTGCTGTGGGAGATCATAACGAATTAACAAAGACTACCCGATGCTGTAAGAAAAAAGGAAATGAATTAAAAAATGAAGTCAACAGAGAACAGTGTATTACATAAAGCTTACTGCTTATTTACAGAAGCAGAAGAGCATACAGTAGAAATGGAATTTAAGGTTTATCTGCTTAGACACCTGCCTCAGATTGATGAATATAAATATTCATTCCATCAACCATGCTGAGGACTTGTTTAAAGCTTACATGCCCATGCCTTCCAGAAGATATGGATAAATGGTTGTAGAGATGAACAGATGCATATATGCATAAATAAATAGAATACACTGACAATAATTATCAAAAACATGGCATCTTGATAGCTTAAAGTATTATTTTATACATTGTACCTAGTGTAAATTCACAGCCAGGGAAGACTTAATAATAAAGTCAGATACTGAACTAGATGCCAAAGGATCGGGTAAGACTTCCTTGGTAAACAGGGAACAACAGAAAGTTAGAAATGGGTAGGTCATTTCAAGCATGGGGCACAACATGAATAAAGTCAAGAAGGGAGGTGAACACAAATGTTAAGCAGAGAATGAAATAAGAGAGGAAGCCTTAAATCTCTGCAATAGACATGAACTTTTATTCCACTTTTCAATTAACAACTTAAAAGTCAACAATGTCTTCTTCTTCTTCTTCTTTTTAAATTAGACTCTACTGTCCTTCACTTACACCTTCCATCTGTTGAGATATACACTGTCACTATCCTGAGAGTCTGGGAGCATAGGTCATCTCTTCAAGTCAAATGGTATATATTCCTTTACTTTTCCCATTAGGTATTAAAAACAGGTTCTTAATAATATATGGTAAAACCTGGAAACAGCCTAGATGTCTACCATTAGGGAAATGGTTGAGTAAATTATGATGCACCTTCACAATGGAGTATGATATATCTATAAAAAAGATTGAGAAAGATTTCCGTATGTTATTATGGAGTGATCTCCAGAATATACTAAGTCAAAAAAAAAAATCTAGGTTAAGAAAAGTGTGTATCATGAGCTACTATTTATCTAAGAATGGAAAGATAAACCACAGAATTCAAATGAGTTTGCCTGGAAGGTAAATTTACCGGTGAGGGGAGGGAGAGAAAAAGTAATGGCTCAAAGAAGCCAGACTTTTAATACATCTTGGTTTTAAATCCGACTTCTGGACCACATAAATATTTTACATGTGTACAAACTAAATTAAATTTTAAAAAAGAATATCCTAAAAATTGAAAATAAAATGAAACCATTAATCCAGCCAGATATTCAGTTGGTAGCTTAACTATACGGAGAATAACTATCCTATGCAACCTAAAGCACAGTAATTTTATCATTACAGCCCCTTTGGGATATATCCCAAGGACACAAACAACTGATGAGAAGCAAAACAAGTTTAAGCTGTTTTTCTATTAATCATACCATTGATACAAGCAGTGGTAGTATTGTTATTCTGAGAATGCTGGGTATTAACTAAGGATACAACAAACAAGTAATTGTATGTGTTCTAATTATATTACCTGGGGTAACCAGAGAATGACTATTCTCAGCACTAAAGAAAGACCATACAGATATATTTCTTGCCTCAGAAAAGGCTTTCCGCAATGACCAACCCATGGAAAGGAACAGTCCTGGAGTCCTGATCGTAGTTACAAAAGTCTACTTTTACGAAATGGAACCACAGTTTCTTGGAGAAACAGATAATCCTAGATCTAGAGCAGAAACTATAGCAGATACAGAAGACACAGAAACTGTGTCTAGGGTCATGTCAGATAGGTCTACATCTATGAGCTAAATTCTATTTTTGCAAGAAAACTAAAATTCAACAGCACTAATTGGTCACTAGTGAAAGAGGCTAAGGAACAAAAACAATGAACACTGGAAAATACAAAACGTTTTGAGAAACTTCTTTTTAAAAGAAGTATTCAAGTTAATACATGAATAAAAGAAGAAATGAAAACATCATCTGGTCAACATTAATAAGTTAAAAAGTGGAACAAGCATTAACAGCAATTGCTAATTTCACAAAAAAAGAGAAAGACAATCAGGTATTTTGTGTCTCTTGATACATGGTCACATATGAAGTAATCCTGATTAAAAAAAAAAAAAGAAAAACACACTGAATCTGATAAATCTATAGTTAAACAAACATATAAGAAAGAGAAGAACATGAGGAATTAGAGGGGGAAATTCTCTACCACTTAATAACCAGGTTTCATCAACAAATTTTGAGGGACAAAGAGGAAGAAGAACAGATTCAAAGACTCAAAAGACATATGAACCAACGGTAATGCATAAACCTTATTTGGATCCAGATTCAAACAAATCTGAAAAAAAATAATGAAATTTGTGATACAATTTGAAATTCAGACACTGGATATTGGAAATTAAGAATTGTTATCATTTTATTTAGGTATATTAAGGGGAAACTGGGCACGTTTTTAAAAACCTCTGTTTAAGAATCATATCCTGACATAGAAGCAGCGAAAGAGGGAATATAGGCAGGGGGGAGAGGAAGAGGGAGAAGCAGGCTTCTTGTTGAGTAGGGAGTCTAATGCAGGGCTCAATCCCAGAACCCTGGGATCATGATCTGAGCCAAAGGCAGGCACTCAAAAACTGAGCCACCAGGCTGTCTTATTAGCTGCAAAAATACATGTATTTTTAAAAAATGTAAGACACATTTTGTAGTAACAAGAGCACTCAGTACATGGTGCTTGGTTTCTAAATACTACCTACTACTAAACCAGGGCTCCTTGAAGAAATGCATTCTCTCGAGTTGGAGAGAAAGGAAATACAAAGTGAGCCTAGAGTATGTCCCACAAGAAAGCAAAGAAGTAAAAGAAGCATGTTAAAGAGCATGTTAAAATGATACAGGAACCAGCCTGAAGGGCCCCCACGGCTTAAATTCAGGCAAATTTGAAAGAAAAATAACAATTTATAAAACACTGAAAAAAGGTAGCCCTCCATCCACTGTGATATTCAAAAACAAAAAGAGAAAAGGAAGAGCGATCGAGGATTAGAGAAGATTGCCAACCACTCACAATAGAAAGAATAAAAAAATTAGAAAGTCACTATTTCTCAAACACTAGTTTAATTACTATTTCAGGCAAGGATCACAAACATATGGTGATATGGGTGGGCAATGGGTTGTTATTGATGAATAGGATATTCACCCAGTCTCAGAAATTAGTATTAACTGCTTATAAGGAAAGTTATCTTTGTAACAGGAAGATCTGGTGAACATCTCCCTAACCGAGGGGTCAAACTTCCATCACCAATAAAGGGACCAGGTGACTCCATGCTCCTCTTCTGATGGTGCAGTCAGAGGCATCAACCATATCTATGCAGTAGTTTAGCCAAAAATGTTTAACTTGAATCCAGGCATGAGGAACAAAGTTAGAAATTTGATTTCCACTCTTCAAAATATTAAAGAAAAAGCAGGGGATGTGATCTACATTCAAGGAAACCAGAAAGATATGAACTCAAATGCAACACTGGACCCCTATTCAAATTCCAGATGGGGGTGAAGGTAGAAGCTATAAATGACAATATTGTGATAATTAGGAACATTTTAATATGACCATATGTTAAATATAATTATTGTTTTAGTGTTCAATTTCTTAAGAATTATAGTTATGTTTGTATGTCTTTGTTGTTTACAAAAAAAAAGTTGGGAGGGGGTGTCTGGCTGGCTCAGTGGGTAGAAGATGGGACTCTTGCAGGTTGTGAGTTCAAACCCCACTTTGGGCATAAGGCTTACTTAAAAAAAAAAAAAAGTGAGAGGGTGCCTGGGTGGCTCAGTTGGTTGAGCATCCAACTCTTTTTTTTTTTTTTTTTAAGATTTTATTTATTTATTTGACAGAGAGAAAGAGATCACAAGTAGGCAGAGCGAGTGGAGGAAACAGGCTCCCTGCCGAGCAAAGAGCCTGACACGGGCCTCGATCCCAGGACCCTGAGATCATGACCTGAGCCAAAGGCAGAGGCTTTAACCCACTGAGCCACCCACCCAGGTGCCCCTGAGCACCAACTCTTGGCTTCAGCTCAGGTCATAATCTCGGGGTCATGAGATCGAGCCCCACGTGAGGCTCCTCACTGGTTGGGGAGTCTGCTTGAGATTCTCTCCCTCTCCCTCTGCCCCCTCCCCACACTCTAACATATAAATCAATCTTTAAAACAGTGAAGGCATAGCTGACAGCACAACATATACACGGACAGATGTAGAAAGAGGAAAAGCAAAGGATGTAAAATGTTCACTGTTAAATGGGTCTATGTGAATCCTGTAGGGGTGTTTGCTCTACTCTTCTTGCAGCTTCTCAATGGATCTGAAATTTCCAAAATAAAAACGCTGATGAGAAATATACTCTTCTATTTTAGTGAACTCTGAGTAGTGTACTACATACAGGTAACGGAGCATCACCATCTTTGCTCTTCTGGGCCTTCTCCTTGGAGCTCTCTTTCTGATTAGCAGCTTGCTCTGCAAAGGACACCTCCAGGTTGATATCTGTTTCAGAGGCAGGTGCCTCCTCAGGAAGCAGGGGAGTCAACTCTTTTTCACCAACAACTAGGCTAGATGCCTCGTCTGGGGAAAAAACAAATGATTCAATTAATATATTTTCTTTCTTTCTTTTTTTTTTTAACTTCTTTACTTCTTTACATCAACTACATAAAAACCTTTGGGGAAAATATTACTTACTGCAGTCAATAATTAATGGATAGTTTAAAGGCAAAAAGTTACTCCAAGAATCCTACCAATGGTGGATGGAGGTTATAGGAGGGAAGGTGGAGACTAGAAGCCATAGTTCAATTGTGACATCTTTCTCTGAGGTCACAAGTTCTTAGGCTGGGTTGAAGTCCAGCTCTGAGAGATGATCTCAACTCTGAATGAGAACCCTCAGAAAAATTTAGTAGACTTAATTGTTGTTTTATTTTACAATGAGAGATTAAAAGCAAAAGAAAAAAGAAGAAAAAAGTGGGGGAGGGGAGTTGAAAGAGGTCAGTTTTACTGTCTCTTAGAACTAGTGATACACCTTTTCATTTTCTCACAGGGAAATACGTTACTGGAATAGACCTCTTCCACACCCTGCATTTCCTTTCTGGAATCTTATCTACCTATCAGAAGAAAAATTGCAAAATAAGAGTTAGTGCCAAAAACTTGTCACCTGTAAAATAAGAGTTAGTGCCAAAAAATTGCAAAAAAAGAGTTAGTGGGAGTCAGGTCTGGAAGTACCTGGTACAGAAACCAATAGGTTTTGTACCCAATTATATCAAAGACTATTAAGGTTCTTACAACTATAAGCCTAGTCAAATAAATTTTGGATATTTACATCAACATCTCAAGGGTAGATAATAAGTTGAACATTTTTTTTGTCTGTTGTTAATCTTCTAGGAAAGAATTAACATTGAAAATCCTCTTTGCCAAAAACTCTAGCTTTAAAGCTTTGGAGAAAATAGTTCTAACTGACACAGTTTGGTAAGTTTTTGGTTTAAATCCAACTCACATTGGAAAAACCTTGGACACAATGACAGGATTCCTGTTTGTTTCTCATTGCAGTCTTTTAATTCATGGTGAGCAGCTCTGAATTACAAAATAAACTTACATAGTGCATTTACATGCTCCTACACTAGCACAACGAGGTGCTAGAAGGTAAAGTTAATTTAAAAATTCAATAAAGGCATGCCATATATATGTATGTGTTATTAACACTCCTGCCTTCAGAAAAAATATGTTTATAGCCATTTAAATTAAAAAAAATATGTTGTTTCACCCAATAGAAAATCAGGAGTAAACATGACTCTAGCTTCCTTACTTCCGTTTGATAAGCAGGGCGGGCTTCTGGACCCATGACTTGCGCAGTCACGGGCCTCTGCATTCAGAAGGACCGCCTCTGGTTTTAATACTCTGCTGTTGCCACCTTGGGATCTGAGCAAGAAGTCCCACATTTTCAGTTTGCACTAGGCCCTGCAAAGTACCCTGGTGACTCGGTAACATCGCCCAGTTAAAAGAGTAAGTAAACACTGACCAATGGCAATTCCAAAAATAAGAGTAAATGTGAAGCTCTTTGATGGTAATTATCTGCTGCTGCCATTTTTGGCACATTTATCTATTATTTATATTGCTATTCCAATACCCTGTGACATTTTTTTAATTAGAATAACTAAACCATTTTACAATTAAATTTTAAAATATTAACTTAAATGTCAAAGCACAATTTTAGTTTTCCTTCCCCACTGGCTTCCACTGTTACATGTTTTACTGTGAATATGTATGCTGGTTTCCTAGGAAACCATTTTGAGAGGGGGAAAAAAATGATTAGCCATTTTCTTAAATTAGAAGCTACCTTTCCAGAAGCAGAGTGTTTATGGACAAAGAGTTTTAGAATTACTCTTTTTTTTTCCCCCCTCAACACCCCTATATCACCACTGCCCCATATAGAAAATGCCCTGTGTTGGTTGCTGCAGGGGAGTGGAGGGGGGGGTAACTGGAAGATGGACACTGGGGAGGGTGTTATATAAGACTGATGAATCACAGGCCTATAACCCTGTTTTGTTTTTTTTAAAAAAGGTCCTGTGCTCATTTCAAAGCTGAGTAATTATAAGTAAGTTAGAATATATTTTAAATATATGAATTCCCCCAAACTGTGGCAAAAATTAAAAAAAAACAAAAAAACAAACCTGGAGTATAAAAGCCTAAGCGTTTGAATGGTAGATCACTTTAAGGTAGTAGTAGGAGAAAGTGTTTCGGGGTGATATGCATCGCTACAAGAAATGGATGGTGAATTGGCTAATAAAAATATTTATGAATCCATGATCTACTCTCATAGAGAAAATTTAACAGAGAATTCTGACATAAACCATTAGACTCTTCAAGTCCTAAATTATAAATGGTATAATTTCTTTATTCTCCTTTGCTTCTGAAATGGACAATTAGCCCTGGGTTATAAATATTTTACACAACTCCTTAAGGTTTATTAACGGTTCAAAATATTCCAAATTGCCTTTAGTTTTAAAAAGAATTATCCCTTCTCCACAGAAATCAAGAGAAAATAAGTAAATATATGTACTAACATGAAAATTTGAAAAATTATTTGGGCATTATTAATGTTTCTAAGTGTATGCATAGAAATGATGGGCCATTCATAGAGTTTTATAACCTGATAAAAAGAATAGTACTTAGATAATTAGTTAATGTGAAATGTGACAACCCTCGCAACGTTAAGACTTCTGTGACTTTTTTCATTTAGAATAAATATCTTTCACTGAATATATAAAAACCTAAGTGTAGGAAAACATTTAAAATAGACAAAGTCACCCACACCTTCAGATTTCAAACAGAAAGAGCTCCACTTTTGAACTCTGGACGATATTCTTCCATGCCCTTCGTTCTGAACCCTCCAGTGTCTACATGGCACCGGCTAACTCGCTGACAATTGAAAGAATATGGCCTTCCCTACAACAGGTGCAGTGGTAAAAACTCAGCAACTCAGATGGTGTTACACATATTCCCTTATGATTCTGATTGGAGGCTCTATGCCTGCCTCATAGCATTCCGGCAAAGGTGGATGTAAATCAGGCAAATCTGTCACGTTTTACTCGGCGGCTGCAAGCGAGCCTGGGAAGTGCTCATATAATGAACTTGTCTTCCAGAATTTCTGTTTATACAGCCTACATCCCCACCTCTGCCAAGGGAGGAAAACATCAAGAAAGGGCAATGTTTTCCTCGGTATTCACTTAGCAGTTGCCAGGCACCCCTCCCCAAAGCATACTCCCTTTGGCACAAAAGGTTCATCCATCTCTCTTGATTACCTAGCTGCCCAGCAGGCCAGCACTCACTCTTCTAGCTGGTTTGCCACTTCAGTGTTTGCTGGTCCACAGACTTGGGGAAACACACAGTAATTTCATTCTGATATAAATATAATACATATATTTATATGTGCATATAAAATATTTGTATATATATATATTTCTATGTATATATAGAAATACACATACACCTAAAGAAACCTCCACATAATGGCAAGTGCTTTTATAGACGGAAACACAAAGACATGCCTGTGTCCATACACATACATGCACACACTTACTTACTTAGTTCTAAAGGCAAGGGTATAGGAGAGTTCTGAGAAAAATATGGTAGGAAGAATGGAGATACTGATATTCCAAGACTCCAAGATGTTCCCGGTAATCTCGGACTAACCCGATTGTAAGGAGAAGACGGGAAACCCTTCCCAGCCCTCCATGGTGTGCCTGACATTCCTCCCCTAGCACCTCTAATCCCAATGCAGTGCAATGAATGGAGTGGGCACTTGAGGTGTCAGGTCTGTAGATCATAAAAAAAAAAAAAAAAAAGACAAGTCTCTGAGCTACCATCTGGCAACTGCAGACCACCTCTGTTACAGTTTTTAAATAACACAGTGTGGATTAAATTATTAAGCTTCACTTGGAGTATTTTTTTCTTTTTGCAAATAAGGGGAAATGCTATAAATTCTTTCTTGATTAAGTGTTAATGAAGTCTTAATACTTATTTTCACCCATGCCGTGAATTTCTAATCCCTTTCTGAAGTAACAGGTATAGAAGAGAAAAAGTATGAAAAGAATGATAATGAATTAGCCAAAAATTTATTTTTTAAGTCTTTATAAGCTTTCGGAAAAGGAATCCACTTATGAATTAAGAACTTATGCTTTCAGAATGAAGCTCCAAATTCTTTGGCTCCACTCACTAGCTGTATGGCCTTAGGAGAGGGACTTCGTTTCTCTAAATCCCCTATTCTCATCTGTAAAATGGGTTCAGAACAGTACCTATGTAGAGTTCTTGAGTAAATTAAATTAGGTGAATATCTTCACAAAGTACCTGGCACATGGTAAACAGTTGGGAAAATTGATTATGCATAGAGATGTTAGAACGCAGATACACAAACATTAAAAAAAAAAATCAAAGGCCCACTATATTCCCAGCCTTATGTAATTATCTACTTAGGTGCTTTATATTAGCATTTTAACAAAATTTGCTTCTAGAATTGAATGCAAATGTTTTAAAAGGTTGTATCTGTTGGTATGCTAATAAACAGGAAAACACAAGAGAACAGGTCCAACATACCATCTTTTCCTTGATATTTGTTTTCATTTGTTCTGACTGACTGTAAGTCGGTGCCATCTGGAACCTAAAGATAGAAAGTGGGCCACTGAGTCATCTCCAGCTCACAACCAGAAAAATGGTATCACAAATAATTCCATTACTGACCTTCAGTGTGTGAGAAACACACTCAGAATTATGACAACCACAGAAAAAAGTACTCCATTTATCAGCAAGCAATCACCCAACAAATACTAGGTTGCCCACAACTTGTAAAGACACAATACTAATCCCTGTAGGAAACATGAAAATCATTAAGAATGTCGTTGCCGTCGGGGTATCTGGGTGGCTCAGTCAGTTAAGTGGCTAACTCTTGATTTCAGCTCAGGTCCTATCTCAGGGTCCTGGGATGGAGCCCAGCGTCACGCTGTCAAGCTCCATGCTCATCGGGGAGTCTGCTTGAGAAGTCTCACTCTCCCTCCACCCCTCTCCCCATGCTCTAATAAGTAAATCTTTAAAAAACAAGTGTCCTTGCCATAAAGCACACCACTATTTAGTTGAAGGGTAAAGACAAACTTACAAAAAAACTGGAAATATCTAATAACAGAGCAGATAAACAAAATGTAGTCTATCCACACAGTGAAATATTATTCAATAATAAAATGAGGTACTGATACAGGCTACAACATGGATGAACCTTGAAAACACTATACTAAGTAAAAGGAACCAGTCACAAGATAGGATTCCTTATCTATAAAATGTCCAGTATAAGAGACTGAGACAGGGCGCCTGGGTGGCTCAGTGAGTTAAAGCCTCTGCGTTAGGCTCAGGTCATGATCTCAGGGTCCTGGGATCAAGGCCCGCATCCGGCTCTCTGCTCAGCAGGGAGCCTGCTTCCTCCTCTCTCTCTGCCTGCCTCTCTGCCTACTTGTGATCTCTCTGTCTGTCGAATAAATAAATAAAATATTTAAAAAAAGAGAGACTGAGACAGAGATATGAAGTAGATTAGTGGTTGCTTAGTGGTGAGGAGGGTAATACAGGAATGACTGCTAATGGGCTTTCTTTTGGGGAATAATGAAAATGTGTTAAAACTGAGGTCATAGTTATAAATCTGTGAATACACTAAAATTCGCTGAATTGTAGACTTGAAATGGGTGAATTAGATGGTATGTGAATATATTTTTATAATGCTGTCATAAAACAAAATTACAAGTTGACACGTAGGTAATAAAATCCAAATTCTTCAAATTAAAAAAAAAAAAAAGCCAGTAATGAATGTAAGATAAATTAAAACTAAATTACCAAGCAGGTAATATGAGCTCAGCTATTCAAAGAAACTCTTTTTTGAAGGGGTTGGGCATTGACACCTGAAAATAAAATTGTAGACCTCCAAGGGTATAGAGACACAGTAGAACATGGCTGACTCCCCTTGCCAGTAAGCGTGGCCTGGCAATACTTCCTCCTTCCAAGTAAGTCTTCAGAAGGAATTCAAGAATCAGGAAGGGCAATCTAGATCAATCATACACAGAGGTCTGTTTAAAAGAGTTATCTTTTATATAATCACTCTGTTGGATTTCATCTCCAATCAAATAACGTCTGAAAGGACAACAGAGCCTTCATTTCACCTCATGCCATTGGCCGGGAAGGACTCGCCCCTTCACCTGCAGCCTCAGAAGAGTCTAGAAAAGCACGAGGGCAGATACATAAAGGCCGCTGGTGCACCTCTTAGGGGGAGACATGCTCAGGAAAGTGTGTAGTGACTACTCAGTCACAGAAGTGGTATGAGGTGTTCCTGATGTTACTTCAACTCTCTTCAGAACAAAGCATGTATCATTCTTTCTTTGCCCACAAGCCTGGGGAGGCCAGCCCTCCAGGGCACGATGAACACAGTGAGCAGTGCTAATCTTCCACATGAACACACATATTTTGGAGCCTGCGGCCAGAACTGTTTTCCTTAGCAAGTGAAGATACCAATGCCGATGGTATCATCTCTGTATTATATTTCCTAGTGTCAGCAAAGGCTTCATGAGGAAGCATTTTAAAATGCAAGAGCCGAATTTGTATTTATTTGAGAACAGAAGAATTGCAAGCGAAGATGGCTGGCCCCGGCTTCCTTGAGGAATGGGAGACATATTTCTAATGGGTGGCAGTGTTCCGATGAAAGGCATGCAGTGTAAGCAAGTTAACGTGATTTTAATTTACTTGTGCTATTTCTCTCTTAATGGTGCCATCAGATGATGCAATCCACCCATTACCCGGGAATCAAACCATGTGGCTTAGATATTACTGAGAATTTGCTGAAAACTGCTGCTTCTAGCCCTGAGTAGCAACATCCTCTTGGATTCTGGCAGGACTCCCACAGCAGATATTTTGCTTAGACTCAGTTCTCTCCCCCTCCCCCTTTTTACTTCCTCTTAACTCCCTTAGGGAAGGTTCTTTGATTGGGAAGGAAATGTCATAATACTGTATTTCCTTACCATTTATTCTCCTACATCTGGAAACCTAGTCTGGTCCTTCAACCCCAGTGGCTGTCCCAAATAACCACTGGGTGGTAGACAAGTGTTTAACTGCCTCCCAGCAGAAAGAGACCTGCCTGGAGCAATCCAGTGACCCCAAAACTCCTATCAAATAGACTGGAGTTGATCCCCAATTGCCCATGCAAATAGAGTAGCAATCTGAAGCTATTAAGGATTTCTCAGAAGAATAAAATGTCTACAGAAAGAAAAAACAAAACAAAACAAACACAAAAAACAAAAACCTCTATGTGACAGAAAAGATACCTTAAATACAAGGTATCTTTCTTTTTTAAGAATTCTATGATTTTTTGTTACCCTTCATTTGTAGTATAAATAGAATCTCATGTTCGGATAACTTAATATCAGAATCATATATGGAAACCCAAATACAGCAGGACACACAGTGGTTAAAGCGCCTACTTCAAAGTCACACAGATTTGGGTTTACTATCTATGGGACATTGAGCAAGTTACTTAAAGTCTATGAGCCTCAGCCACAGACTGGGAACGGTAATACCTCACTCGAAGGACAGCTGAAAGGATTAAATGAAATAAGGCAAGCAAAGTAGTTAGCACAGTAAGTGTTCAGCAGTGGTGGTAATAATAATTACTACTATCATCACTATTCGAGATGCCTTTTGTTTATTCTCATTCCAACAACACTCCTGGGTCTTCTAGGCCAGGACTACTCAAGACACCTGAGAATGATCCGTCATGTAAATCCACTTTAACCCTAAGAATACTATTTAGTTCAACTGACTGGTTTGTTGTTGTTGTTGTTTGTTTCAGAAGCAAGATTTTCCTGATAAAGGAAGAGGTGGTATTAATTTAGCATTTGTATAAGATCCTTATGTCCTCATGGATGAGTAACAAAGAGCCCACCAAGGGGGTCTTCTAGGCCACTGAGGTCTCTCCCTTTCACTGTGCCTACCCTGCTACCTCTTTATCCATCAGTCCCATGGTCTCCCCACTAACCCCAATTCCAACAGCTTCCATTATAAATTAATCATCTTGACAAATATTTACTCAAATCTTCTATGCACTCAACACAAAGAGGAACTTATTTCATATTTCAGGGTTCCCACTTTCAAATTATACTGTAGTTAGCTCCCTTACCAACCCCCCCCCCACACACACACACTTTAATTCATCCCCAACTGAGTTTCAGGAAAGGCAAGTATTCAAGCAGGAGCTAATTAATAAGGAAGAATCCCTTACCTCCTACTTTTCTGTAATTAACAATCAGCAGTCACATGTGTGAGGGGTCAGGCCATTCCTGACCCTGCAAGGACAACTAACACAAGGCTTATCACACTGGATTTTAACTTGTCTAATTTTCTGCCCCAGCAGTATAACTTCTAGAAGGACAGGGCCTCTCTTGATTCCTGCCAGTAAGGAGCTTTAATGCCTAGCATACAAGTTTTTAATGATCTGATATACAATGGAATACTATGCCTCCATCAGAAAGGATGAATATCCAACTTTTGTAGCAGCATGGACTGGACTGGAGGAGATTATGCTGAGTGAAATAAGCCAAGCAGAGAAAGTCAAGTATTGCATGGTTTCACTTACTTGTGGTGCATGAGGGGTAAACTGGAGGACAGTGGGAGAAGGAAAGTAAATGGGAACTAGGGTAATCTATGGAGGGAAACGAAACAACAGAGACTTTGGACACAGAAACAAACTGAGGGACTTGGAGGGAGGCGGGTGGGGGGATGGGAGAGCCTGGTGGTGGGTACTGGGGACACCTAAAGCGTGGTGCAATGGGTGTGGGGAATGGGGAATGAATCTTCAAACACTGGAAAAAAAAATTTAAGTAACAAGTTTTTAATGATCTGAATTAAACTGGATTGGTCCAGCCAGTTCAAAGCAATTATTCCTTTGCTTTCACATCAAAAAAAGAAAACCTACTTTTTCTTTGGATTCTCTCTGTTGAGCAAATATGTCTCTGACATCAGGAATCTGGTACTGTTTGTTTTTTTTCCTCAAGGTCTGGGAGACTGTCTCTACCCGTTTCTGAACAGCAGCTGCCTGGGTCCGGGTCAATGTTGACAAAAACACCATGCTTTCCTGGGAATCTCCGGCAGACTCTCCGAAGAGATTGGACAGACCAGCCTCCTTAAGCCACTCTTCTTCCAGTTCTCCCTCTAAAGACAGTAGAGAAAAACAGGGTTTAAAAATCATAAAATATGAAAACTTTCACATTTTGTCAAGCTTCTCAAACATGCTTAGGGACATTCTTCTACTGAAATCAAACCGCAGTGCTAAGAATCATTATCTGAAACTTGGACAACAGCCATTAACTCCAGCCACAAAGATAACAAATTTTAGAACCATTTCATATATACTCAATTAAAATTTTGAAATGACTTCACAAGTGATTAACCTCTATAACTTCCCTGCAGATTAACTAGGGCAAAATAGTACTGCTCCTTTTCTGGGGGTGAGCAAGCAATGAAAAGATGACTTCCATCAAGTTACAGAAGGAAGTCAGTGCTGGAGACATCCATTAAAGCCCTGTTTCTTGGCTTAAATTCAGCTCTGCCCCAGAGTCCAACACTAATTGATGGAAAGGCTTGTTTTCTCTGTTCACTGTAGCTGACATGGAGTATGGCAAAGAAGTAAAGAGCATCCAGACATCAGGAACTAATCAATTTCAAATTAAGTTTTTAATCCCCATAGTAAGCACATGAGATCCACATTTTTTTATATAAATTAAAAAGAAAAGCACGCTATTTTAAACTAAAAAATATATCTTATTATAGGAACCTAATTATTCAAAACACTGAAAGCAGAAAGTAAACAGTAGAGCAAATCATGTGTAAGATCTATGAAAATCACAGAAAAACAGAAAGATAACGAGATTCCCTCCAAGCACTAAGTTTATAGAGGAAAGTGAAACACTGATGATCAGAGACCCCAAAGACCTTCATCTACACACCATTTCTCCACCTTGATAGCCACGCGCCTTTGGACAAGTCACTCAGCCTCAAGCCCACCCTGTTCTCCCATCTATAACCTAACGTGCAGCTGTCCTGGCTGCCTCGTAACCGTAAGAGACCTTTCCATGGGAAGAGCTTTGCAGAGTTCTATTACAGCCTGTGTATCCTTCCACATTGTATAAACTCCTTGAGGGCAGAAATCTAGTATTAATATCCTCCATTTTAAGAAACATAATGTAGTGCCAGGCATTCTGCATGCTGGGCAATAAAAACTGTTTACGGACATGAAAAAGTTAGCCATTATTATGAATGTGGTTAAAGTAGAACTCAGTATACATGTATGGCAACAAGTTGTCAGAGGGGAAAAAAAGCAGATATTGACATGATAGGTAAAGTGAATAAGACCTGAATACAGAGTCACTTGATCCATTAAAAAGTAGAGGTAAAACTCAAACATTTAAGTCAAACAAAAAGCAAGGATATGTAGGAACATTCCCAATTCTTCTCGATAATCACATAATGAACAACAATCTGTAAATTCTTTTTCAGTCGTGGACAATTATGAAATAGTGACACACAGCTTTGTATCAGGTTTGAATGCTATTTCCTGTGAAATATTTTCTCCTTATTCAGCAGACCACAGTTATGTTGCTTCCATCCTGAAACACTGAGACAGAATATTTGGACTATGCACTGATTATCACAAGTAAGCTCAACTTCCCTGGTAAAATGAGAAAGAATGAGACTAAAATGAAGGAGAACCCATACAAAAGAATGAGTTGACTATAATTTCACAGATCTAAGAAATGTTAAATCAAAAAACATCTTCAATTTTTCTTTTTAAAATGTTATTGGTAGTTTTTTCAAAATTATCATAGCAAGGGGAAAAACCTATGTACGTAGATTCTCTTTAACAGCTCAGTGCTAAGTTATTTACATAAGAAGTCCTCTGCTGAAAAGGAGATCACTATTAGTGGGTCAGGAGGCACTCACTCCTATTTTTTTTTTTTTTTTGGCATGCATATCAACTGATACTCCAAAAACATACTTAAAAACATATGGGTATATGGGTGGCACAAGGCAGAGAAAGAAAGTTAAAACAGGATGCCTGGCTGCCTCAGTCAGCAGAGCAGGCAACCCTTGATTTCAGGGTCATGAGTTCAAACCCCAAACTTAGCATGGAGCCTACTTAAAATAAAAGTTAAAAAAAAAGTTAATTAAGAAAAAAGAAAGCTAATATAATAGATGCCAGACTTGTTCATCAAATACTTGGTGACTGCTTGAATTTATAAGATTGAAAGAAAGAGTGTGAATTTTAAGGGAAAAAATGTTTTATATGTTTCTTCTATAATCCCAAATATAGTAGTAGAGATTGTGGGAAATACAGCTAGAAAGAAACTGGAGACAAATTATGGACCAAATAGAAGAAAGAAGCCAATACGGAGGCTGAAAATACACTGTCCAAATCTAGACTCCCAGGCTAGCTGGCTAAACCTGCAGCTTTTATCCAGCCAGGAATACAAGATGACCAGGACTGAGACAGGTCTAAAAACCACCAGGAGGACTGGTATGTAAATCTTCTTTTCCTTCTAAAAGGACATGGTGAGGAACAAGATAAGCATCCTCAAACATTTGAAAGGTTAACCTGTAAAGATAGAATATGCCTGTTCTGCTCTTCCAAAAGGCAAAAAGTATGTCCAAGGTAGAGGATGGTCGATTGTCAATCAATAAAATAAAGAACATCAAGACAACTCAAACTGACTGACCAATGGAAAAACAGCATCACTGCCCAGTAGTGAGTTTTCCAGCTGCATTTATACTAACTAGAGAACAATCAACCGTGTAGCTAGAATACCACAGAAGGAAGGTTAGATCATTTCAAAGATCAAGTCGAATCCTAGGGTGTCTATGAAATGGTAAGCCTAGCCAAGAAGATTCTAGTCATCTCTCAAAGTGAATTTATTTACTCATGCTACATATGTGGCAGTTGCATCCATAAATCTGTTGCAAACAAGTAATTTTCAAGCTCAAAGGCCAACTAACATTATCTTATTTTGGCTGTCCTATCTTTAATTTTTGTTGCTGCTGCTGTCCTCTTTATCCCCATGTATCATCTCCCGGAAACACGCAAACAGAAGTTTTACTTAGATATTACCATCAGGCTCTTTGACAACGACCACCTCTTGATCTTGTCTGTTCTCACTAGATTTCTTGATATTTTCTATTTCTGTCCAGTAGGTCTCCATAGAGAGTTCATCCAAAGAATCCTGAGAACTTGATCGATCAAATGGTGGCTTTTCGGGAACTTTGGTGATTTCCTGGTTCATAGTGTACTGGCCATATTTGCGGCTGTAAATTCAAAAGAAAACATGGTTAATTTTAATACATGGGGAAGTAGTACAAACTCTAAGACATCAGAGTACTGACTGACCAATTTGGAAACTCCATAAGTTCCCCTTAATAAAACCAAAGAGATATGTATTTGGAAGCTATTTACTTTGAGATACCAGTAATTATAATATGCCTCTAGAAGGAACAAAAAGTTTCACTGGCAAAAAAAAAAAGCAAAAAACAAAAAACAAACAAAAAAACAAATACCAGTGTCATAAACCGTTTTTCCTTTCGATTTCATGTAAATTATTTTAAGACTTCGTTAAACCTATAACTGTTCTTACAAAGCAACAGGTTAAATCTTGATTAGATTTAGTTAATTGAGACTTTTTTATACAGAATTTCATATTTGTTTTTTTTTTTAAGATTTTATTTATTTGACAGAGAGAAACATAGCGAGAGAGGGAACACAAGCACGGGGAGTGAGAGAGGGAAAAAAGCAGGCTTCCCGCCGAGCAGGGAGCCCAATGTGGGACTCGATCCTCAGTCTCCGGGATCATGACCCGAGCCAAAGGCAGTCGCCCAACCAACTGAGCCACCCAGGCGCCCCTCATATTTGTCTTTTACACCTACAACAAAAGTCAGTCAAGCCTTATAGAGCAAATAACTGCAATCCATAAATGAAATACTATTTGAATTTCTTTTTATTTTTGGAACCAAAACATAAATAGGAGGATGACATTAAGTTTACTGTTACATTCTACTATAGAAATCAACTTTTAAACTTTATTTATAAATGTACCCATACTGATATGTATTTTAAAATATGGTAAAACTTTGTTGGGAAAAAAACATTTATTGGCAATTCTGAATAAAGAGCTTAAACATTTATCTCAAATATTATCTGTGAAGAAAAGGATAAACTAAATAAATGAAGGTACCTTTATGACTTCAAGTTAACTGTGTTTTTCATAAGTTATCTCCCAACTACTAAAGTTGAATTAAAAGACCTCATAATAATTAAGTTTATATATATATACATATATATATATATACACACATATAGATATATATCACATATAGAATAGAAAATTAAATTTTTGTTCTACTATTTTTTTATATTGAGATGGGGGAGCCTATTTAAAAAAAGAAAATTTTTAGCTATGGCACTTCATCTTGTATTTTTTTTTTTTAATGTAATTTGAAGGGTGTCTGGGTGGCTCAGTTGGTTAAGCATCTGCCTTTGGCTCAGGTTGTGGTCCCAGGGTCCTGACACCGAGCCCCACGTTGGGTTCCCTCCTCAGCAGGGAAGTCTGCTTCTTCCTCTCTCTCTCTCTCTCTCTGCCCCTGCCCCCCATGCTCTAATATTTTTTTCAAGAAAATATAATTTGAGTGGGGACAATAATTGGGAAATTAGGGTGTTGTTATTCTAATTTCAAAGTGCTCTTTTATCTCCCATGAGGGTGTTAGGAAGTAATACTTTGCTACACTGGTTTTCTTACTACACACATGAAAATTTAAGCATACCATGAAACAACATTCTTTAATAGTATGTGAACATTTTCACATTTAAACTGGTCTTTCCATAATTATTTAAAACAGTAGGATTTGATCCTACATAAGGGACCGGGTCACTAAACTCTGGTCATTTCTACCTAGCACTTTAATTACAACCGGTTTCTTAGAAAAAGTCAAAAAACTTAATTGCCTATCACTACAAATATATACAATATAACTGCCTACTTAACTGTAATATGCTAACAGGCCAATTTTGTTCCTTTGATGATCCTTCTCTCTGCCCTGATTATGTACTTTAATAATGCCGGTTGCATAAATGAATAATCGCTATATCTCCGCAGTAGCAAGTCTGGGGTAGTGATGGGATACCTAAGAGTAGGGCCAGCAGGAGGAAGTCTAGACATATTTGTGTGCTTCTCTTTCCTCCAGTCTCCATTGTCCATTGTTTGCCTCCCCATCCCTTAATTCAAGGAACACTTCCTCCCTCCCTGCCCCAACCGTCCGGTTTACATCCCTGTATCCTATCCTGGTTCCTTGCCCTTGCCGCACTGGCCACACCTTCAGAATTGTCATTTTAGAGTTACACTCCTGATTCTTAAAATGTGGATAGGAAAGCTATCGTTCTCTTAAAAACAAAAACATAAATTTTACTTTATTCCTGTAATCAGCAGCTCAACATATCCACACATTCTATTCCTTCATCCTGCTTTACCAGGATAAAGGGAATTGACAGAATGTCTACCGGATTCATTTTTGGTTTATTTCATGTCAAATACATAGATGCCCCATCCTTGTTTTTGTCTTCTTTCTCATTATAATATAAGACTGTGGTTGACCTAATTCCTATCTCCTGCAACCCTTGGTTCCGTGGGAGAACACAGTAAGTACTGAGGAATGTGTGAAGTGTAATGACTAATGCCAAATAATCTGGTTTATCTGCTCACAGAAAAGAGGTGCAGTTGAACCAAAAGTACATTAAGCTTTTCACTTTTGAAGGAATGTGTTTATTCTGGCAAGAATTCTCCAGTAAATTTCCATTAAGATAGCATGTGCAGAAAAACGCTAGGGCATTGAGCAACAGCACTGTTACATAAATATACCTTCTATATCAAGCCCTGCTTTCAAAACAGGCATAAAGCAAAAATCTAATCGCCTAGTGCTAATGAATAGACTCGATATTTTTACTTTAATAAGATTCAAAGCTGAATAGGTTTTTTATAATAACCTGATGATATGAAGTCATGGAATGGAGGGGTTTTTTGTTGTGGTGGTTGTTGTTTTCTTTTTTGGATCACCGGTAAACGTTGGAAGAAAACATTTTCTTTCTTAAAAATTCCAGCACAGGGAGCAGGGAGGAGGCAAGCAATCAGTGGTAGACTACCCTCCTTAGCATACCACGGATGTTACATTTTCTCTAAAAATGTAGCTGAACAGTTTTTTTTTTTTAATTTTTTATTTATTTGACAGAGAGAAACACAGCCAGAGAGGGAACACAAGCAGGGGGAGTGAGAGGGGGAGAAGTAGGCTCCCCGCCGAGCAGGGAGCCTGATGTGGGACTTGATCCTGGGTCTCTGGGATCATGACCTGAGTCGAAGGCAGTCGCTTATCCAACTGAGCCACCCAGGTGCCCCATAGCTGAACATTTTTAAATTGCAGTTCACATCAATAAACGCATTGTGTCACTTCTGAGAATATACTCTACTTTTGAGCTCTAAACAGGGAATGGCTAAAAGTGTGGCCCTTCTTAAAACAGTTCTGGTAAGAAGCCAGATAACTCATTCCTTTCTTCTGCTTCTAGGACTATGTTATCTGATAGCACATTCATTCTTCAAACTGGGTTCAAGATCATAAAGTAACATCTGCTAGACATAATGAAGAGCAGAGCAGAAATATTTTACGTTTCCAAAAGACTCAAGCTAACTTGTGGTGCTGAAGTCAAAGAAAGATGCAGTTTGTACCACAGGGAACTACCAATTACGCTCTCCCGAAAAACTGTTCTATGCTTGTCTTCCTAACTTGCCCTCCAGAATCCCATGTGCCAATCATCCCAGGGCCACTCTTCAGAGACTCTCAATTTCTCACCTTTTACAGTTCTAACCACAGAACTAGACACGGCCGTCTGAATGAAGTAGCTTCCAGCTATAGACTCATACCCCATGCTGCTAGTGTTCCCACATGTCACAGTATTTTTGCCTTGCCTTTTCCTCCTGGGCACTAACATTATCAGAAAATAGTAGCCTAACTGACACTTACGGGCCTTCATGGAATGTCCCTTCTTTTTCCTCTTGCTCGCATGTTCTTACGCTGTGTTTATAAAAAGTGGGGTTTTGTTATATTTTCCCAAGGTATGTTTTATCCTATTTTTCTGTGATATTTTTTCCCTGGTCAGTGAATTTCAAACATAATGCTATCATTCCTGCCTCCTATTTGTTTTGTCACAGAGAATGTTACATTGGTCTGACACAGTTCGTTCTTCTCGGGGAGGAGGTTGGTGACACGCATCAGACTGTAGTCTGCTAGAAGAAAACAAGCTCATTGATGATTCATCCTAGGACCAGTGCAGGGAAATGACATGCAGCTCTGTGGGACTGGGAGTCTTAAGTACCTAATGATTCAGGTTCTACTTAACCATCTCTAGGATTCTGGAAATCATTGACTTCTCTAACCCTGCCTTTTCCTACCTATAGAATGGGAAGAATACCAATAGCTTTGACTGCTGTGTTTTGAGCTGTTAAGAGTGAATTCTTGGGCGCCTGGGTGGCTCAGTTGGTTAAGCAACTGCTTTTGGCTCAGGTCATGATCCTGGAGACAGAGTCCCACATCGGGATTCCTGCTCAGCGGGAGGCCTGCTTCTCCCTCTCTCAGTCCCTCTGCTTATGTTCCCTCTCTAGCTCTGTTTCTCTCTGTCAAATAAATAAAATCTTTAATTAAAAAAAAAAAAAAAAGAGTGAATTCTTCCCAAAATGCTCCTGGGTAACCAGGAGTGTCACTGCTAACATGTAAAATTGCTACCTATAATAACTGCCCCTCCCATAGTTTAATAAGGTCACCTTTGCCCTCCTTCTAAGGTTCAGAAAAACTACCTAACCTCTAGGACAGACATTCTGGAACATTCTGGTCTCAGGATTCCTTTATACACTTAAACATTTTCCAGGACCCCCCAAAGAGCTTTTGTTTTGATAGGTTATAACTAATGATACTATTGGCTATTAAAATTGGAAAGAATAAATTCATTTAATAAGAATCATCAACATCTTAACATAAATATTTTTGGAGGTGGAGGGAGAAACCTATTTTCCATACCAAAAAAAAATTAGTAAGATGAATAGCATTGTTTTACATTTTTTGAAACTGTCTTTAATATCAGGCTTAATAGAAGTCATCTGGATTCTCACATCTGCTTCTACATTCAATCTTTTGTGATACTGCACATCATGTAGTCTCTGGGGAAACTCCACTGTGTTCTCATGAGAGAAGGAGATTGAAAAAGGCCAATAATGTCTTTGTGTTATTATGAAAACAGTTGTGATCTCCTAGACCCCTAAAAGGGCCATGAGACCCCCAGGTGTCCCAGACCACAGTTTAAAAACCACCATTCTAGGATTTCTCAAAACCAACACCTAATGGATATCAAAAATCACTTTCAATTCTATGGGCAACGCTCCAGAAAGCCTTACTGAAAGAAAGAGCCATGCTTTCCTGGTGACTCTTGACCTACCTCTTTGTTTATTTTAGTTTAGTCTTACAGCCTTTCATCAAAACTGGGACTTATTCCAATGATATAACCATATTTAATTTATACTTCAATGACAAAGAATAGAATGTCATTTAAAAACCCCTGCCTTGCCAACGTCTTTCATCATTTGCTTTTATTTTTCATGTATAAGGGGCAGAGATTCTTTCTAAACTTTCCTCTGGGCCAGTGCATTTGAAAATGTGCATTTTTCCTTAACACTCCTTTGTCATCCATACTTCTTCCTCAACTACATCAAGGCAAATTTATTTGGAACTAGGACGTTTCTTTGAACTCGTATTTAATTATGTGGTCCAGTTTCTACTTTCTGTACCACCCCCACCTCATCAAGAGTCCTGGTGCTGTACCCATCAGTCTGTCTCCTACTCTGACCCTTCTAGAGACACTTCTATGGCCCAAAGGCTGCTTTTTTCAAGTCCTTTGATGCTAGGATCCAGTAGTGTTTGTTTTATTTTCTTACAAGATCCTCTCTAAAAGAGCTACACTTTCTTTCTTTCATGCTCCTTATCCCAATTTTCATTTCCAGTGCACACAGAAGGAAGTGACTGGGTTGGAAGACACAAAACAAAAGAATAAGGTTTATTTTTGTTTTGGGTCTTGTTCTGTTTTTAATGCACCAAAACAACAAAAGTTCTTATGCCATAACTTACCATTATAATAATGACCAGCCTATTTTAGATAAAGCCATATTTATTGAAGCATAAACTTCAGAATGATAACGGACCCTAAGGATATAAACCCATCCCATCATTTTCTAGATGAGGTAATGAGGCTCCAGAGTTAAATTTTCCCCCATGTCACCTGGTAAAGTGATGGTAGAACCAAGATTAGTGTCCTTACTTCATCCTCAGTAGTCATTTTATCATACCAAATAGAATAGAAAAAGTAGAATTTACTTTTTTTTCCATCAGATGCCCCAGTTGTTCTGTTTGTATGACACACAGCAAACCCCCAAAGTGATCATGCTGACACATCCTATAATCAACATTTTGAAATGACCAGGGTCCTCACCTAGAGAAAAACACATTTAACAATCAAACCACCTCTCTTTAAAACTCAGGAGACCTCTTTTCCAACGCATTTCTTAAAATAGGTTTTGTGTCACTCTGGAATGCGACTTTAAATACACCTGTTTTTAAAACACTTTGTTTTGTAGAAGTTGGAAATTTTTCAGAAATATTTAACTCACTGTGCTTCTCCATTTTCATATTACTTCTGTTAAAAAAAAAATGAAAACCCTGTCTCTGCTGTGTGGATTTTTATTTCCTGGGAGCAGTGGCATTAAATGAGTAATCACTGTCATCAAGAGATGGGGAAGCTATTAATGCTCTGTAATGGCCCCAGTCCATCAGAGTACACTGAAACTGAATGACAATGAAGAACTGCAGCCTATGAATGACCCAAGGCATTTTTTTCCCTTGAAAGTGAATGCCTACTATTGTTTAGCTGAAAGCAGTAATTATTAGAAGTGGTGCTGACATCCAGAGAGAAAGAACAGTGACAATGCTGAAAGGCAGTAAGAAGTTGATTAGAAAGCAATACCCCAAAGCCTCTCCCCACACCCAGGCAGCCTTCAGAACCCAGGAAAAGGGATCCTACATCTCTCCTACTCAACCCAATTGCTATAGTTCTAATAATCTAGTAAAGTCAAATTTCACATTTCAAGTAAATTTACTTTTCCCTTTTCTATACATTACCCCCTTCCTTTGGTGGGGGTGGAATTAAAAGTCATCATTATTTCTTTCAGTATTTCTTTTCTTTAAAAATAAGAAGGGGTGGGGAGGAGGCGCCTGGGTGGCTCAGTCCTTAAGCATCTGCTTCAGCTCAGGTCATGATTCCAGAGTTCTGGGATCAAGCCCCAGGTCAGGCTCCCTGCTAAGCAGGAAGCCTGCCTGCTTCTCCCTCTCTTGCTCCCCCTGCTTGTATTTCCCTTCTAGCTGTGTTTCTGTCAAATAAATAAATAAATAAAACCTTTAAAAAAATAAGAGTCAGTATCAGTACAGCATACTGAAGTCTTCAAAGAGCGTCTGCTACATACCGACAGACAGCAGAACAAGGAGCAAAGGCATGGATTACCCCCTCCTTACACAGCGCTGCCTAAGCAAAGCAGAGGAGAAAAGCCCCTTCAGCGAAACTGTGAAGAGCTAGTTTTCAGAATTTGGCTTTAGTACTTTTACAGAAAACTAGGGCAAAACCAACTCATTTGCGAACGCTAACCGAGCAGGGACAGGCAGCAGGTCTAGCGGAAAGGAGGAAAGGCACAGGACCAAATGGCTTGTGGGCCAGTCAGGAGGCAGCCGAGGCATGTTGGGAAAATGCCCTCCTTTTCTATGTACAGACACAGGCAGGGTACACAAAGGAGAAATCACAGGCTGTGGTTACAGACATGGGCCTTTCCTCTTTCAGACGTGGTTCTGTGTGGAAGTGAGATCCTGCTGGTTCCTGAGCTCCCCAAACGAATCTCAGAAGGCCCATCTTCCTCCTCACTCAGAGGGACAGCTCAACAAGTAACCAGATGGGAGGCGCAGAATCTCCATGCCAGAATCATTTTCCAAGACAAGGGTAGAGAGATTTGCAGGGCATAACATGTCAGGATCTTGGAACAACACGCACAGCACAGCACAGCAAATTGAGTTTTGCATCCACATTTCATTCAATTACCTACCACATTTCTACTCCAGGACGCTTCCCTTTTCCTGTTCTAGTTAGCAGTAGAGCCACCTGGAGATTCGTCCACAGAAGCTACTCTGCCCTCTGGTCTGTTTTCCACTTGTTGTTCTGCAACGTCATATCTTGCGACCCTTCTCCGTGGGGGTTGGAATAAAAACGTTTCCCCACTTCTTCAATCTCCCCACAGCCCTCACCACTGTGACACTCGTGCCCTGTGTGTCTACCACCATACTGTGCGCTCCTTAGGGCAATAATCTGTGTTTTGTTTTGTTCACCTGAATAACCCTAAATTCTGAAAACTGCGTGCGATAGCAGAGGCTTGTACATTGTTCAATTATTAATTAATTGTCCGGTTATTGCTGCCTCTAAAACCATCACCTCCTTTTAATTTCTAAGGTGGCTTTTATCTAATTGCACAAAACTACAAAGGAGTAAGACAGGAACATGAAAGGTAGACAGTGAAGAAATTAGTCATCAGGAAAACCTAAAAGGCAATTAATAAGTAATTATTCCATGCCTCTGGATTTCTTGAGTGTTTTGTTAGAAAGGAGGCTTCCTTGTGAGGGAACGGAGGTTATAAAGCAAAGAGCTGATTTCATATTAGACTGTACCTGACATTAAATCATAAAAAAGCACAAGGTTGCATTTTATTAAGCTCACATTCCCTGCTTCCATCCCGTCACCTCAATCTCTCAAACAAGTATTAAAATATTTGTTGAATGCCTACTACATGTCAGGCACCTTATCAGAGATATCTGTTGAAGCAAGCTACTCAAATATTTATCATGAGATAGATTATAAATAACACCAATACCAAGCAAGGGTGGAATTTTCCAGTTCCTCACTAAACTTGTGGCCCAGACAACTCTCCAGCATGAGCCTCTGGGTCATGACCTCTGCTTGAGCCCGGTCCCTAACATGCTTCAGGACGTGTGTGGTTCACAATGGCTTCCTCATATAGAAGTTCACTTCCTCTGTCACTGCTATCTGCTCACCTCCACTTCATGTCTCCCACCACTCCCCAAACATTTCTGTAGAAACCAATAATTTGGGTGCCTGGGTGGTTCAGTGGGTTAAAGCCTCTGCCTTCGGCTCAGATCATGATCTCAAGGTCCTGGGATCGAGGCCTGTGTTGGGCTCTCTGCTCAGCAGGGAGCCTGCTTCCTCCTCTCTCTCTGCCTGCCTCTCTGCCAACTTGTGATCTCTCTCTCTGTCAAATAAACAAATAAAATCTTTAAAAAAAAAAAAAAAGAAACCAATAATTTGAGGTCACCTCCACAGTCCATCCAGGTATCCCTCCCTCTCTCCTGCTCTGTCTCTCACAGTCCTTGTGGGCTTGCTGGAGGCCCACTCACCGGCCTGTCTGTAAGGTTCTCTGTTCCTGAGATGGAGTCCAGCTTCCTCACCACTACTGTGTAATACCTGGTTCTTACTTTATAACAGCCATTGATTTCAAAGGTAGTCATCAGCATCCCAAGTTTTTGTCAAACTTTTTATCCATTTATTTTTATGGCCCTTAACAAATCAATGTTTTTGCCTTTTCTTTCCCAAAGCTGTACCCTCTTCTCTTTCTAAATAATCCATCAAGTTCTCAACCCATTTCCAAAGGTGAGATGAAGACGAGGATTCACTGATAAAGATCAAAAGTCCTCCAATCTTCCCTGATATTCTTGAACTTATCATTCAGAAGCCCCCTATCAAGCTTTCTACTAGACTAGAATCTCATCATTATGATGTTCCAATGTGCCTTAAGCATACATTAAAACAAATGGATATATGTACACTAATGTGCGACTATCACGTACCAAACTTAATGATATACTTCCAAATATGGGCTCCAGGAGAGATGTTTAACCATTGGTCAGTTGGACTATGATAATCATAGTCAGACTACGATTCCCCAGTATCTCCTTCCACTTCAGAGAGTAGGCTGTGATTGATACGTAATGCCTATCATCATATAGGTACTAACAAAATATTTGTTGCTTTAACACCGAACTAAGAACATTAATATTTTTTAATTTAATGTTGGAATAGTAGTGAATATAATATTGGTTTTATTTACTGCCTAAGGGCAAACCTCTTGCCTTTCATAAGACTTTTATATACACATTAACATCAACTTTCCTATGCTAATAAAAACATGGGCACAGACATAGTTGGATTTAGAAAAAGAAAAAAACCTGGGGGTGCCTGGGTGGCTCAGTTGGTTAAGCGACTGCCTTCGGCTCAGATCATGATCCCAGAGACCAGGGATTGAGCCCCGCGTCAGGCTCCCTGCTCGGTGGGAAGCCTGCTTCTCCCTCTCTCACTACCCCTGCTTGTGTTCCCTCTCTGGCTGTGTTTCTCTCTGTCAAATAAATAAAATCTTTAAAAAAAAAAATTTAAAAAAAATTTTTTAAAAAAAGAAAAAATCTTGTTTGACAAGGCATAGTTGGAGTGTAAAAAAAAAAACTTTTTATAATAACTAAGGACAAATACATGGGCATATTCTGGAAGAGATGTGGGCATTATTATTAAGCTCTTCTTGCTTCTTTCTGATTTTAGTTATTTTTTGAGAGAGAGAGAGAGATCACGAGTGCACATGAGCTAAGGTGGGGTACAGAAGGAGAGGGAGAGGGTGAGAGAGAGAGGGAGAATCTTAAGCAGGCTTCACACCCAGTACAGAGCCCTACATAGGACTCAATCTCATACCCCTGAGATCACGACCTGAGCAGAAATCAAGAGTTGGACGCTTCACCAACTGAGCCAACCAGGCTCCCCTCTTTGTGATCCTTCATTGAAATAAGATAGAGAAATCACCTCCTACCTCAGTGAGGCTATAAAAGAATAAAACCAACACTCACCAGCCAGCAGAATAAAGGCCATAGACACAGGAAGAAAATGTTAAAAATGAAATGATCTCTTTGTATTTATGCACATGCTCTATGTGTTTATGCTACATACAATAAACAAGAAGAGGATATTTATACATTATTTCAAAAGGACATTAATGAGTAGTCATTAACAATTGAATTAAACAATTTCAATAAACAATTGAAAACAGCAGCAAGAGTAAGGCAAATACTTGGATAAGGAAAAAGAAATCTGCTTCACATAGGCTACAAAGTGTAATTTTATGGAGAGTTCCGAGTGACCTTCAAATACCATAATGTTCCGCAGATAAGTACTGAAGGCCAGGAAGTATTTTTATAAGCCAGGTGCTAAAAGTCAGCTCTGCTGAGGGGACGGAGGGTGTGGAGAAATAATTTCCAGCTAATCAAATAATTTAGCCAAGCTTGGAAACAATTCATCCATGATGTTTTCCCTACAGGTCTTCCGCAATCAGTTACAAAGTAGAATACGTGAATATTAAGGGGCAATTTTTTCCTCTTTAAATGAGATTATCTAAGTCCCCTTTTTTCCTCGTAGGTTTTAAAATCTCAGCTGACCCAACATAAGATGTGTGAGTGCGGGTAACCTGAAAGATACATGAAAAATAAGAACACGGGGAACTAAAGGTCAATTCAAATTGCAAAATACTGCTTGCAGATGGGCACTTTCGGCCCAACATTTGAAGAAAAACAAAACAAAACAAAAAATCCCACTAACAAACATTAAATGTTTTCAGTAAAAGCAGCTGAGCTCTGTTGAGAGGTCAGGAACAGCGCTCAGAGGGCAGTGAGACCTAATGTGGCCATGAGGGATGGGTAAAGGTTTTATGGAGAGAAATTAAAGGAACCTTCAGGGGGTAAGCCCAGGAAATGCAGAAGGCAAAGAAAAAAATAATTTAATATGAAAACATAACTAAACCTGTTCCTTAACATTACCCCGTCATCAGGCAGAATTATGGGCACACTGAGTTCTGGTAAATGCCACCCACAGGCACATCAAATGCTCAGAGGATTAAATCCTCCAAACTGGAAGTATACAAACCTGGCCTAATTGCTCTCTTAAAAGGAATCCTCTGAGCCTCCCACTCATCACCGGGCTTAGGCTAGCCTACTTTGTATTTGCTTACGTGGGGCAGCAAAATCCCCACTTAACCAAAAGCAAAATGGCACCTGGTTCCAAAATGCCATTTCATGAGTGAATTTGAAACAGGCCAAGGAGTCCACAAGAAGTTAATGCCCTTGAGAGGTCCCTCCCTGGACACGACCAAGGCTGTTGGCACTCTGTAGGAAACTAATACTAAATCAATGTTCAGCTCGAGGATTCCCACCTCTAGTCTTCATTGCCATCCCTCTTGCTCTCCTCTCCTCTAGACCTGGATGCTCCTTTCTGCACATTCCCTACAAAGAAACAATTCAGGTATATTGATTTCTATTTTTTTTCCAAAAGGTAACCTGCTGGATCACCTCCATGAGCTTTGCATTCTGCGCTGGCAAAGTCTCCCAGGACCTCACATCCCAGCCAGTCTTGTACCAAGGATGCCTACTGCCAGGAAAGAGTGGTAGAAAATAGAACTATTGTCTCAGGAAGCTAACACTGTGGAAGAGATTATCCAATTGGCTACCAAACAGAGAATAGAGCCCCTAGACACTAGAACAGAGTGTGAGTAAGTACTAAAAGGGGAGTATGAAAGGATTAAGAGGGTGTTGTTCCCACTAGGGCAGAGGGCAGTATTTGTGCAGGTACACCAAAATAGTCGGGATCAATGATGGCGTCAAAGAGGAACTTCCTTTATTACCCGCCAAGGTAAGACTTCAGAGAGACTTACGCTGTCAGATAATTTATAGTAAAGATCCAAGACTAAAACTCTTTTCTGTTGTTTCTTTCACCTTTGTTTTTTTCCCAGTCAGGTGTTTGAGGGGCAATTATTAAAGGTGCCCACTTTTGGGCGCCTTGGCAGCACAGTCAGTTAAGCATCTGACTCTTGGTTTTGGCTCAGGTCACCATCTCAGGGCTGTGAAGTTGGGCTCCATGTTGAGCTCCACACTCAGCGCGGAGTCCGCTTGAGATTCTCTCTCCCTCTCCCCCTCCCACTCCTTCACGTGCTCTTGCTCTCGCTAAAAGTAAATAAATTTTATTAAAAAACAAAAATGGGTTTCCACTTCATAAAAGACTTCAGTTATTTGCTGAAGCAGTTTCCATAAAGTAAAATGCATAGGTTTTTATAAGAAATAACTTGTGAAGCACTAAGCATATGCCAAACACCCTAATACAAGAATGTTAATTTCAGGGGTTCCTGGGGGGTTCAGTCAGTTAGGTGTCTGCTGTTGGCTCAGGTCCTGATCCTGGGGTCCTGGGATAGAGCTCCAAGTTGAGCTCTCTGCTCAGCAGGGTGCCTGCTTCTCCTTCTCCCTCTGCTGCTCTCCCCTCCCCCACTGCTCATGTTCTCTCTCTCAAATAAATAAAATCTTTAAAAAAAAAAATGTTTCTTTCTTAATCCAAGAGCTTTAGAAATAAAAAGTTTCACTGAACCACAATGCTTACATTTATTCATTGGTCTTTCTTTATCACGGAAATCAGTCAGAATTCTGCACTTAGGTTTTATTTTTAAAAATCACTGTGACTGGGCACCCGGGTGGCTCAGTTGGTTAAGCGACTGCCTTCAGCTCAGGTCATGATCCTGGAGCCCCAGAATGGAGTCCCCCATCAGGCTCCCTGCTCAGTGGGGAGTCTGCTTCTCCCTGAGCCTCCCCCTTCTTGCACGCACATGCTCTCTCTTTCTCTCTCAAATAAATAAAAACCTTTAAAAAAAAATCACTGTGGGCGCCTGGGTGGCTTAGTTGCTTAAGCAACTGCCTTCGGCTCAGGACATTATCCTGGAAACCCGGGATCGAGTCCCACATAGGGCTCCTTGCTTGGCAGGAAGCCTGCTTCTCCCTCTCTCACTCCCCCTGCTTGTGCTCCCTCTCTGGCTGTGTTTCTCTCTGTCAAATAAATAAAATAAAATCACTGTGACTACGACTTAATAATACTAATCCACATAATGAAGTATATTTTCCATTTCAAGTAGTAAAGTAGATACTAAAAAGAACAGTGCACGGAAATAAAGTCAGAACTTCAGTGTTTTGGTAGAATGAAGCCCCAGGGCTTGGGTTCTTGCTTATTAATAATAAACCGATTGCAACGTCATGATTCACACATTCACTCAACAAATACCAACTCCTTGTTGAGTGCAAGGCACTATACATGGGGATGTCCAAAGAAACACAGGACTTCACCTCTGATGCTTGAGAGCACACGCATTCTAAAAGTGGACATAGAGCATTTTGGCAAACAGCAATACAAGGCAGGGCTGGCCTTGTGCTGTGAGTGGTGCAGCCAGTAGGTTGAGTTGCGGTGCTTACTTCTGGTGAAACAAAGGCAGCCGCAGATGCCAGAAAGTATAAGAAATCTTTGCAGCACAGTGAGAGTAGGTAAGCAGGGAGATTCTAGTCTCTTGCTATACCTCATTCTAATTTTATAAAGCTCTCCCCAGAGCCAGCCATGTCTTCCTGTTATTTGATTCGAATTTACTTCCCTCTAATTCAAGCCCATTTCCTCTGAGCAAATAAAGGATTAATCAGTGTCCTCTCTGTATTAACCCCTTTGCTGGGAATAGTTTTCAGTCCTTACCATATACATTGATGTGACCATCGGATAGCATTCCTTCACTTTTTCTGCCTACAGTTTAAATATCAATGCCTTAGAATTCTATATACCCTATAGCACGCATACTTGAGAGCATCTGAATGGTGAGCTCCGTATCATCCTAAAAATTTCCCTTTGGTCCTTTCTCAGATTGGCATTTGCCCTACAACTGTAACCTCCAAGCTGATGTTGATTTTAGAAACAAGAACTTGTTTAGGCCCATGTGGGTGGTCCTGGCACAGATACCAAAGTTAGAAACTTAGAATCAGAAATGTTTTCACTTCCCGGGTGCCTGGGTGGCTCAGTTGACTGCCTTCGGCTCAGGTCATGATCCCAGCCACCCGGGATCGAGTCCCACATCCGGCTCCCTGCTCAGCAGGAAGCCTGCTTCTCCCTCTCTCACTCCTCCTGCTTGTGTTCCCTCTCTGGCTGTGTTTCGCTCTGTCAAATAAATAAAATCTTTAAAAAAAAAAAAAAAAGAAATGTTTTCTCTTCCTCACGGAGGCAAGTGAGCACTGTTATTAATTGCTTACCAGGTTCTGCTTTCTTTAAAAAAAAAAAAAAGCCTTTGCTGATCATTTGCATTAATATTATGCTAATAAAAGTAAGGGAATGCTAACTAATTCAGTCTCTTTAGTAATAACTAAAGATCAGAGAGAGAGAAAGGTAATTTGCATATTTTTGTGATTGGAGTGAATTGGCATTTAAGTACTCGTAACTGTTTTTTTGAAGAGAAATAATAATACATGTTGGGCCAGTCTGAGCAGGAATAATTTCTCCAGTGAAACCATTGAAAACCCAAGTATTTCAGGATACATTCTGCTTCTGAGCATGACTATCAGATGACAAGGATGAGCCTTCAAACACAGGGCAAGCCATTTGCATCAGAAATGCATTTCAGTTCCTCTCTGCAGAAGGAATTCATTTACTGTTGAAGGCCATTCACTTCCACTTCTGACTGCTTATTCCTCAAAAAGCTTCCAAATATCGTGAGAACAATGATTCAAAGAAGATCTTTCCATCTGCACTGCATTAGGCTGCAAGAGAGCCTTTCCTGCAGAAACCGCTTTTGCATAATTCATTGTGCCATTTTCAGCCCTAATCAGGGACTTGCAATAAGCTATGAAGAGAGGAGAGAAGACAAGCACATTCTCAGGCTACCTCCTAAGCATTTGCCCATCCCTTGCTTTGGGACCACTCCGTGAATGGGAGAGAGAGAGAGAGAGAGAGAGAGAGAGAGAGAGAGAGAGAGAGAGAGGTGTGTGTGTGTGTGTGTGTGTGTGTGTGTGTGTGTGTGTGTACATCCACCTCCACCTTATGCCCAGTAGGTTCTTATTCCCTCCTGAAGAGCTGTCATCACTTCTAGGCCATATTAATGTTCCAAGAAAGAATATTTCTTATGTTATTATCGCAGGATAGTTTAGGAAAGAAGGTTTTACTGGCAGACAGAAGTTGGCCTATCTCCAGCTCTGCTGTTCTTTGTGTGAGCATGACAGATAACTCACTCTATAACATGAAAAATAATACTGCAAGTCTCTTCCAATTTTAAAAATTAGGTGACTCTAATCTGTTCACACTGATTTTTCACATACAAAGCCTTAATTGAACCTGCCACTTTGCCACAGTGTTTCATTCTCCAAAGCAGGGCAAAGGGAGGTGGTAGACAAGGGCCTCCCTGAGTCCCCCACTAGCCCTCAGCCACAGCAGCTTCCCTTTGATTTGGGGGCCATTAAAGAATGCAGTAGAAAAAGTATTTTATGACTACAGAAAATTAGAAAAACAACTGCCTTAGGCATCTCAAGTTTTAAGACTTTTATAGAATCCTTAAGCTTTAAACACTGAAAAATTAATTAGGCAGAAGGTTTTAATGATGGTATGCAACGCATGTGACTTTGATCTAGCACAAGTAGTGAGAAACTATGCAGGCAGTAGAGGTGAGGACGTGGATGGCAAATTTTATAATAAAATTTCTCACTTTCTATTTCTTATTACTCCATAGACAATGGTAAAAAAAAATATTGAGTTTTTATAGATTGGTGACACTAATATAGAGATGAAATATGGTAAAGTCCCTAAGATTTAGTTTGGCAGTTCAGTAAAGAATCAAGAGTACACTCTCAAAAGACACTACAACGTGAAAACTGAATTCAGTGGTGGTATATTCAAATGAATGATTTTTTTTTTTTTTAAGTAAGCTCTATGCCCAACATGGGACTTGAACTCACAACCTCCAAGACCAAGAGTCACATATTCTACCAACTGAGCCAACAAGGTAACTATAAGTGATTTTATTTTTAACCAAATAACTCTTAATGAATGAAATTTTGACACTAAACAATAAATACTTTACTGCATCTAAGAAAGCACAATTGGAGGGTAGTAGGAAACCTTCCTGTATTATTTTAAGTGCAACAAATTATTGTACAACATCGCTATCGAATTGAAATAAAGGCAAGCCACAAAATTAATTTAAAAATTTTCTAGAGGCCAGATTAAAAAAGTAAAAAGAGCCTGGATGGCTCAATCAGTTAAGCAACTGACTCAATTTCAGCTCAGGTCATGATCTCAGGGTCATGGGATAGAGCCCCACAACAGGCTCTGCACTCAGAGAGGCGGCTCCTTGTCTCTCTCCCTCTGCTCCTCCCCCTGCTCGCTCACTCTCTCTCCTCCCTCTCTCTCTAAAATAAATAAAATCTTTAAAAACAAAAGTAAAAAGAATGAGGCAATTGTAATAGTATGTTTGATTTAACCAAATATACCATATTGTCACTACAACATGTAATCAATATTAAAATTATTAATGAGATCCTTTACTCCTTTTTCATTCTAAGTATTCAAAATCCTGTAACTTCCATGTGCATTCAATTTGAACTGACCGTATTTCAAGTGCTCCATAGTGACAGGTGGCTGGTGGCAAGCTTCTTGACAATGCAGCTGCAGAACGAATGAGGCAGCAGGCAGGTTCTCTTTGTACAGCCCGAAATCTACAAATGATGTAAATCCCCCTCCTTCCCACATGCATAAATTTATGCCTGTTTGTCTACAAAATATTCATTTTTCGTGGACTCAGAGAATATTTAGTGAAAAACTACTTTACTCCCCACTATGCTAAGATATAGAGTTCAGAAGTATTACAGACACAGTAGATTTAGTAGGCAACAAAGACCTGTGCAATGGGAACTCCAAAAACAACAGCAAGTGATACTGCTACGGAAACACAGATTGCCTAAGTCGTAAGCGCTAGGTTGGTGACTTGGTAAAGGTTTCACCAAGAGTGATAGGAGCTGGATCTTGAAGGCTAAATGGGACTTTGCTCAGTGAACAGAACAAGAAAGTCATTCAAAGCAGTGGCAAGTACATGAACAAAGCAAGAGAAGCCTATCCGGTGAGCCTGGGAGACTGAATAGAGCGATGCAGACAGGCACACTGATGTGCAGGGAGTTGCAACCAGTTGGGAGGGTTGGGGGTGTGTGTTGGGCACTGGGGGGCAAAAAAGCTACAGCCAAATTGTGCTGGATACTGCTTGTCCTCTTGAGACACTTGGAATGCACGGGGTGAAGATTTTTAAACAAACAAATGTCCCTACCAAATGAATGCTTAGAAAACAAAATTTCAGAAGTAAAATGCACAGAGACAGCCTGACATGACAATGCTCTGGAGTCCCTGGGAGATGGGATTTGAATCCAGAAAACAAAAGCAAAAGAACAAAGTCGAGAAGTTTTTCCCAAGGAGACTCAAAGTTACATAAAGTGGATGGAGAAAACAGAAGACATCAAGATGATCATATAGTTTGTTCATGGTAGGCAGGTGGATGGCTGTCACTCACTGGGAGAGGGATGATAAAGCAAAGGGCAGGCTTGGCAGAGAATATGTATTCAGTTTGGATGTGCTGGATTTGAAATGTTAGAGACACTTTGGCGACATCAGGATGCCTATGGCTTATACCATCTTCTACAAGATTTATTTGCCTTCACCTCTGTACCTTACTCACTGGTTCTTTGGGTACAAAGTGTGTTCCCAGAACCAGCAGCACTGGCAGCAAGCTTGTCAGGAAGGCAGACTCTCAGACCCCACTCCAGACTTGCTGAATCCCAAGCTGCATTTTACCCAAACTCCCAGGTGATTTCCCCGCACATCAAGTTAGAGAAGAACTGCTGGAATGTCTGAAAATTGAGATCAGGAGCTCGGGAAAGCGGGAATGACCACTGACCAAGGGAGGATGATTTCAGAAGTCAGCAGCATATATCCCAAGTTGAAACTACAGGGCGGGGGTAAGAGAGTGTACAGAAAACAGAGAACTTTAAATAGGATAGAAGAAGCTGTGTGTTGAGGAGGAGGCCACATGTTTGGAACTAAAATAATCGTCATAAAGGAAAACAATGGTGCTTTCTTGTTCAGTCCATTTAATAAAAACTGAACCTTCACGAGGAAGAGGAAGAAGAGAAAAAGGAAACAAAACCTTTAAAAATAATGAAAGAACCACAGTCGTGAATCCCCACTGAAGCTATGAAGAACTTCTATTTTTTATTTTATTTTATTTATTTATTTGACAGAGAGAAACACAGTGAGAGAGGGAACACAAGCAGGGGGAGTGAGAGAGGAAGAAACAGGCTCCCCGCCGAGCAGGGAGCCCGATGTGGGGCTCGATCCCGGGTCTCCAGGATCATGACCTGAGCCGAAGGCAGTTGCTTAACCAACTGAGCCACCCAGGCACCCCAAGAACTTCTATTTATGATTAAGAAAAAATCGTATTAATGTTCCTTAATATTCAAAAGTACTGAACAAATTTGTTGAAAAATAAATCTAATGTGAGTGGAGGCAGAATTCAATGGAAACTGGATCCATCTCTTGCTGGGATAGAGGTGACCAAAGTGAGTGAGAGAGTCAGAAGACCGGGATGCCAGGCTGGCTTCACCAGACCCCACTACAACAGGCAAGCATCTCACCCCCAACCCCTCCCAGCCCTGCACATACCCCCTCCATGCCTGTCTCCTCAGTCTGATAATGAGGGGGCTTGACAACAAGACCTTCTCCTCTGAAGAGATTTCCAGCTGCAACTGCCTATTATTTAACTTGGTAGGAAGGTGAGACTTGTTCCTGTCTTCCCAACACTCCCTAACAAGAGCATGAAGAATGTTCCATTCCCCACCCTCAGCCCGTCCCAACTACCTCATCCCACCACCTCACCGGCGAACAACTTTTCCTGAAGTTTTGTCCAGACTCCAACAGCTGTGCAGAGCTGATTTCAACTCTATCCAGCGCTCTTCTGTGTCTTCTGTTTCCCAGGTGACACTGACGTCGCTGCCTGGTATTGCCACACACACCCAGAACGCTAAGGCCCTGCAACCAAGAGTCCCTCCCAAACCCCATGCAAGCCACTCCTCTCAATGCTTCTCACTACGGCCAAATGATTAAAAACTACTGTGTAATTACCATCCCATGTAAAAGCCTTTAGATAGATAGATAGATAGATAGATAGATAGATAGATAGATAGATAGATAGATAATAGAGATATACACACATATATGTGTGTTTATGTGTATATATATGTATGTATGTGTGTGTGTGTATAGATATATATATTTTTTTTAATTTGGTTTTCCTGCAGGTCACAGAAGCAAAGCCAGGAATGGCAAGATGTGCTTTTATGTGGGAGACAGTGCCCATGAATACAAACATGGCAGAAGATGAAAGACAAAGACAGGCTGCTCTTTCAAGTAGAAACAGCAGCCCCTTCTGAAGGGCCCATGAGGGCACAACGCCTGCTTCTTGGCAACTTGGAACAAACACTCAGTGTGAACCTGAACTCTTCTTTTGAAGTAGGCGTAATTTGCCCATTGTCATCCTCTTGCCTTGGATTATGCCCCAGTATGGATCTGAAGAGGTGTTTTGTTCCTCCATTGCAAATGCCCTTCCCAGTAGAACCGGAAAAGGAACCGCAACATCTCGTCCTGTAGGAGGCTCCTCTCTCTACAGCCCAGTGGCCTCAGATGGTCTACTTTGGCTAACACCAAATCCACACGGAAAGCCTTTGGTTTCACTGAGCAGGGATTCACGGGTGCACCCACCCAGCCACAGATCCCAAAGGAAGCTCTCTGGTTAATGTCAGGATACCCACAACTGCCATCCACGTTCAAGAAGTCACTGGTCTCTCCCTCCAGCATTCATCCATCCATGTTCTTCCAATCCCGTGGGGCACGCTAAGCACTTCTAACTGCTGACTTTTAATTCTAACACATCTCGGTTCCTACAAAGACACTTAAACGGTCCAAATCTGCTGGGAAAGGGGGAAATTTCTCATGCTGTATTTCAAATGTAAATACTAAACATTCCCAATCCACTCTGCACAGTGGCTCCATGAGAAGACTAAAAGGAGCATCTGATAATTTGCCAGGAAAAAGGATCTCAACAACAGACTATGAGCTGGTCACTATTATTATCTCCATCTCAGGGTTGGGGAAACTGGAGCTTAGAGAAATCGGTCAACAAGATGGATAAAGCCAGGCTGCGACCCACCTTTAGAGCCCCAGGGCTCTAAGTATCTACAGGATAAAAGCCTCTGAAAGCTGTCCTCAAAAAGGGGGAATTCAAATTGCAGTGGAATTTGGAACTGGAATGACCCTAGCCATCACTAGGTCAAATAGTGCTCACACCAGCCTGAGCTTCAGAGTCCTCATGGGAGAGGAACTCCAGGAAATCTCTTGTCAATTATCAGTGTGCTTCCAGACCTATATGATATAGAATTGATCCATTCCCTAACACGGGCTTTCTTAAGAGACAAAGACGAAGAACTGAGCACGAGTCCTACAGGAAATACTCACGTCGTCCTTTGCTTCTTAGGCCTTGTAGGTCCAGCCCTTAAGGATTCACACATGAATACGCACAGTGGAGAAACTGGGTGATGTATCCAGTGACACAGAGGCAGTTAATAGCTGTGCCAAATCTCTAAGAAGGTTTCCTGATTCTCGGTCAGTAAATAGCATAACCAAGTACCTTCCATTAGGACAGATGGTATTACGACAGAGAAAACACATTACTCTTCAACTTTATCACCACGGCCATAAAGATGGGCAATAAATACTCTTTTATTGATACTTATTTTCCCTCCGTGAACTTTGACAACCCAACCCACTGATCTTTTGGCTGGTCTAAAGACCAACTAACTACACTGAGAGTACTTCACATGTATTCTCCAACATTTTTGCATTTACTGAAACATACTCCTCTGGAAGGGGAAAAAAAAAAAAAAAGGCTCTTCAGACTAAAGCCTGAAGAGCCCACAGGCTAGATCAGGCTGGTACAGGTACTCTGGTTGGCAGGGGGTTTCAAACATTTTTAGATTCATTTACCACATCTTTCCCCTTTAACATGTTTCTCTGGGTAGGCAGCAGGTGCTCTGGGGCTGGTCCCTTTCATCAAGGGACATGCTTCCAGTTAGTCGGAGCTCCCTGCCATGCTACCTGAAGGTTACACTCTCTGCTCGCCCCTGGTATTGGCTTGGCAGTCTCCATTTCACTGCATTAATATTAAGTCACTGAAATAATGTGACCCCATTATTTCAAAGCCACCACTGAAGACAGATATATGAATTCTGCATCAAAATGGGGCTCATTCTATCAAGAAGAAAGGGAATGCAGCAGGGTGAAGGCGATGGATGGGATATTAGGTATCATGATTCTGGTTCTTTCTCCAGAAGGTATAGTGAAGTGAAGTGTAGTATTACTTTGATCAAGTCACCTAACCTCAGTGGATCATGGTTATTTCCACATTGTAAAATCATTCAGTTAGAATGACTACTTAAAATCACTTCCCCCCCCCAAAAAAAAATCCTGTTAAAGGTCTCTGCCTCTGATCACATACAAATACATGAATTTTTCTCAGAAGGAGGGACATTAATAAAAAGGGGTTGATGACAGATTTTAGGAGCCACATAAACTAGAGCTTGATACGTGGTGCCATCATTCTCCATGAGATCTTAGGCAAATTATCTAAAACTCGGAGAGCTTCAGTTTCCTCCCATTCATTCATCTCCTCAAAATCATTTAGTGAGCATCAACTATGTATTATTAGGTACCTTCTAAGCACTGGGGATTCCACAGTGAACAAAATCAAGTCTCCACTCTCACAAAGTTTGCATTCTAGTGTTAAGGAGACAGAAAAGAAACAAAAATATTTCTAACTCTAGGGGGGGGGATGCTATGCAAATAAATTAAGTGGGTTAAGAGGATGAAGGAAGGGGGGTTACGTGTTAGAGATGGGAAGAGAAGACGTCTCTGATGAGACATTTGAGCAGAGAGCTGAATGGATTGGGGGTGGGGGAGGATTAGCCACATAGATATTTAGGGATAGGCTGTTCCAGATAAAACACCCGGGGGTTACTAAAATTTAATGATATAACAAGCAGAACTCTTGACAGAGTGGTGATAGGCTCCTTTCTTTTCCATCTCTTCCCCCCACCCTTTTTTTTTTTAAGATTTTATTTATTTGACAGAGAGAAACACAGCCAAAGAGGGAACAAAAGCAGAGGGAGTGAGAGAGGGAGAAATAGGCTTCCCAATAAGCAGACAGCCTAATGCGGGGCTTGATCCTAGGACTCTGGGATCATGACCTGAGCTGAAGACAGAGGCTTAACCACTGAGCCACCCAGGCACCCCAGCTCTTCCCCTTCTTAAGGGACATGTTCTTCAGGACCTGCTTCCAGGAGCCTTTGTATCAGCACCAAACATAAGAAAGAAAAGCAAAGTAGGGTGAGAAAGCCTCACCTCGAATTCCATGTTTAACTAGTGACAATCTATGCCTGTCAAAGCCTATTTTTTGATAGCCAAGTAAGAGAGCCAAATCGTTCCTCAACTGTGTTTTGAGAAACATCCTTTCATAATGAAGTATATTCCCAAATACATACAGGTACTGAATATTTAATGTCCGCTCTCCTTGGAGGGCAGGTGGCAGAGTGTAGAGGTTAAGATCATAGTCTCCTCGTCAGAAAAGCCTGGATCATATCCCAGCTATCCGTTTGCTACCTGTATGACCTGCTCAAGTTACCTCACCTCCCCAAATGTCAATTTTTTTCACCTGTAACTTGCGGCCCTACCTCACTACCTCCCTTCAGAGTCAGAGTGAGACTTGAATGAGCTTATGTACACAAAACACATGGAACTTTCTCGGCTTAAAGAACAGGGCTCAATAATGTGTATCAGTTTCTAACAGACATTTTGATTATAAGTTACAGACATCAATCTGATTAAGTAGAAGAGAATTTTATGAAAAACCTCTTGGGTGGCTCCCAGAATGTCCAGCAGCTAGGAATAATGCCCCCAAATCAGGACATGGATTGTCCAAGGACACTGTAGAACAGTGGGTGAAGCAGCTCACACTGCCAATTACCCACTAGACCCCGTGCTAGCTTTCAAAGGAGAGCCCTGCCTCTTACCCAGCAAAGCTCAGAAAGGAGTTCCCTAAATCAGAATGGATGCTCCCACGTTGAATAGCCAAACAAATGGCAGGTGTTCAACCACACATCTATTACATTCTCACTGAACCCCTCTGGAACACCCACTAGTTTGTTCACACCACTTCCCTCACCAAGAAAGCCCCCAGCACCCCAAGACATCCCCATCCTGGAGACTCACTGCTCTTAGGAAGCCTTCCAACCTGACTTCGGTACCTGCTTTCTGTCTTCCCCAGCTAATTCTCTTGCAAGGTACCTCATTATAAACTGATTTACACCTGGACTATAAATACCCATACACAAACAGACACAAATCCTTTCGGGAATACACAGGTAGAGATTAAAAACAAATGCACATGCAGTTATAAATAACACTAGCTGGTGCACTAGTCACTTTGTGTGTGTATATCTCAATACACAAATGAGGTTATAACTCCTTGATGGCAGGGAACACTATCCTTTTCTCCTATACCTGTTAGAAGTCTATTTCCTGTTCTTTGCTATGCTGAATATTTCCTCCCTTAAGTCTGAGAGGAAGCACAGTTTTTATTCTGAGGGTTGAAAACCTAATTTATACACAAATATTCTTTTGTTTAAAAAAAATAGATTCAGAGAACTCGTGGGTGAATCAGTAGGTTAAGCATCTGTCTTTGGCTCAGGTCAGGATCCCAGGGTCCTAGGATCCAGTCCTGCAAAGGGCTCCCTGCTCAGTCTGCTTCTCCCTCTGCCTGCCGCTCCTCTTACTTGGGTGCTCCCCTCCCCACACCAAATAAATAAAAATCTTTAAAAAGAAAAAAGAAAAATAGATTCAAACTCCCATATAGAGTGGAGAAATTAATCAGTGTCAATAAATTTCAGAAAATATTGAAACACTCACAAATTTTAACGATCATTTTATAAAATCGTTTTTACTTCTTATTTTCAGATTTAGAAAAAAACCCACTATCTTCCCACTTTGAAAGGTGGGGAATCCCACACTGTCCCAATTTTACCAAGAAAAAAAAAAAAAAAGAAGTTTTTTCCCCCCAATGGAATAATATCCCCATCTTGTGGGCACTATTGTTTAATGTCTTGAAAAATCACGGTGACATCAAAACCGTGACATCTTAATAGTTTTCAGTGGTAAATAAAATTAAACTACAACCCCTATTTGGTCCGTAAACCAGATGTTCCCTATGTCTTTAATAAATGCTTTCTTCACAGAGCACTTATAAGTTAAAAATAACTAAAAACTTGCAATACTGAGTCAGGCATTACTAGGTCTACAGAAAAAGAGATATATATTTAGATCCACAGATACCTAAGGAGGACGTCTTCCCATGAATGGGTTCTCTTCTCCCAGTGAGTAACAAACTCATTCATGAAACATCTATTGAGATCCAGAGTGGCTTGGACAGCATTAACTGTTCTCAGGTTGGGGTCTGCCAAGCAGAAGGGAATATATATGTGAAGAGCAAAGAGAAACTGACAAGAAACCTAGTGGGTCCCAGCAGGCTCCTGGCCAAGGACTGGAGGCTGATAATGTCTGTCCAGGCTCCTAGCCAAGAGGAGGAAGGTCACCAGGCATCCTGAAATATGTGTGTACAAAAGAATCGAAAAACAAGCAGGAAAGGGAGGGTGGAGAGACAATGGACATTGGAAAAGCAAGAGGAGGAAGCATCATTGGTATCCTTTCTTCCAGGGGAAAAAATGACATGCACATCTATTAAAAAGAAATACAAACAGAGAATGAGGAAAGAGGTGAAAAACAGTTCCCACCTCACTTCTCTTGTAGGCTTTCAAATGCTCCCTTTGGAATTCAAGCACAGTGGCAGCCTGCATGTACCACAGACGTTTAAAGTCCCCTAGTCACTACCTACCATCCTTCTGGAATTATACAACAAGTTTATTTGGTATTGTTATATTTATTTTTCCTCATTCAAGTAGCCCTTCTCTAGAGGTAGAGGGAATTGTGCTTTTCGGGCCAAGACATGATAGCAACCCACTGCTCTTCACCATCATCTACTTGAGAACAACGTATTTTGTTATTGAACAAAGTCATTGCTGCAGGATAGAGTATGTGGGCAATATCAACATAGCATCCTCAACCACTCATCCTCAAACTGTCTGTCTATCCAAATATTCTTCCAAGACTATGGAAACACATTTCCCATATTCAACAAGTTTTGTCATCTCCAAATTCTCTTCTAATGTCCTTTGGAAACACTAAGAACAGTCAGTGCAGTAGCAATCCGACTCATTTGGTCTCCGGAGACTTCAGTCTTCAGACTCTTTGGTCTGCCATTCAGGAGTTGGGAGCTGGGACCCTGGAAGCTCTGCCCCAGCTTCTCGCCCCACTCTGGACTCAACCTACTTCTCCATTCAAAGACCCTACTCTGTCCAACAGCACTTGCCAAGCATCTGACTCAGGCAGCCTTCCTTCCCCAAGCACCTTGTCTGTGCACTCCCCATCCTACCTCACACTATCCCTACTTTCCTCAACATCCACCATGAGTATATGATATAATCCCAGATTCTGATGGGAGTCCAACAACCCTATCACTTGTTGCATAGAGAGCCCTAGGCAAACTGTCTAACCTCTTGGAGCATCCCCTTCCTTATTTGTAAAATTAAATACAAATATCTACCTTGCATGGCTTATGAAGACTGGAAATCATATATGGCAAGGGCCAAATACTACACAGTAGAGACCCAAGGGGTATCTGGGTGGTGCAGTCAGTTAAGCGTCTGACTCTTGGTTTAGGCTCAGGCCATGATCTCAGGGTCATGAGATGAAGCCCGCGTTGGGTTCTGCGAATGAGATGCTGTCTCCCTTTCCCTCAGCCCCTCCCAGTCGTGCCTGTTCTCTTTATTAAATAAATAAATAGATAAATAATTAAAAAAGATACTCATTCAACCAGTCATGACTCAAAAAGGAAACAACACTGTGAGTGTCACAAGTGCAGAGAAATAAAGCCATCACAAGAGCTGTGGTACGAGCTCTTGGTCCTTGGTGAGCAGGGTCAGTGCCTTTCTCTCTTCCGTGAACTTAGGGTGCCATCCACTGTGCTTCACATTTTTTTGAATTTATTTATTTGACAGGGAGAGAGAGAGAGAGAGAGCGAGTGCACAACCATGGGGGGAGTGGGAGAGGGAAAAGCAGGCACCTCGCTGAGCAGGGAGCCCGAGGCAGGGCTCGATCTCGGGACCCTGGATCATGACCTGAGCTTAAACCAAGAGGCAGATGCTTACCTGCCTGAGCCATCCAGGTGCCCCCACTGTGCTTCACATTTAACGGCACTTTTTAAAAAGCAACGAAAAATATGACTAAAATAATATGCACCAAAATGTTAACATAACTATCCTCAGGCCCTAGTATTATAGGCAATTTATTTATCTATCTATCTATTTTTTTTATTTTTAATTTAAAAAAAATTTTTTTTTTTGACAGAGAGATCACAAGTAGGCAGAGAGGCAGGCAGAGGGAGAGGAGGAAGCAGGCCCCCTGCTGAGCAGAGAGCCCAATGCGGGCCTCGTCCCAGAACCCTGAGATCATGACCTGAGCTGAAGGCAGAGGCTTTAACCCACTGAGCCACCCAGGCGCCCGCAACTTATTTTTTAATTTGTGCTTTCCAATATTAACTCAATTTTCTAGAGTGAACAATATTACAAAAGCAATGCTCAGTGTATTCAGTATCACCATAAATTTGGAGCCCCAACCCCATTATACATTGCAAACAAAAGTTATATCAACAATTGTTTCCATTTTCACTTGATTTGAAATCTATCCATCCTTTCAAACTTCATCTAATTTTTCTCCTCAAGCACCTATGCTTACATAAAACAACTGGACTCAAATAGTTATTAAAATCTCCTTAAATTGGATTCCAGGGGCTCCTAGGTGGCTCAGTCAGTTAAGCATCTGCCTTCAGCTCAGGTCATGATCTTGGGGTCCAGGGATCGAGCCTCGCATAGGGCTCCCTGCTCAGTGGGGAGCTTGCTTTTCCCTCTGCCCCCATTCTGCTCATGCTCTTTTTCTCTCTCAAACAAATTAAATCTTTAAAAAAAATTGACTCCAAACATCCCCATCAGAATTTTACTTGTGATCACAGTGAGCACTGGATATCAAGTTCAAACTGTCTCTGCTTAAAAACCGACCTTAAAAAAAAAAAAAAAAAAAAAAAAAAAAAAAAAAAAAAAAAAAAAAAAAAAAAAAAAAAAAAAAAAAAAAAAAGCCCATGTTCCCTCAATAGCTGAATAGGTAAAAAAAAAGATGTGATTTATATACACAAAACAGAATAGAACACTACTTAGCCATAAAAAATATTGAAATCTTGCCATTTGCAACAACATGGGCAGATCTAGAGAGGATAATGCTAAAGTACATAAGTCAGAGGAAGACAAATGCCATGATTTCATTCATATGTGAGATTAAAAAAAAAAATGAAACAACAACAAAAAAAAACAGAAAAAAGAGACAACCCAAAAAACAGACTCCTCACTAGAGAGAACAAACTGATGGTTCCCAGACAGGAGGAGGGTAGGGCTGGGGGGGGGGGTGAGGGAAAGGGGCTAAGGAGATGAAGAAGAGCACCTGCTGTGATGATGAGCCCTGGGAGTTGTAGGGAAGTACTCGTGAACACTTGTGCACTGTGGGTGGGAACACAAAGTGGTACAGCCATGGCAGTTCCTCAAAAATTTACAAAGAGAACTACCCTATAATCTAGAGATCTCTCTATTGGCTATCTACCCGAAGAATAAGAAAACAGTAATCCCAAAGGATATATGCACTGCTAGGTTTATAGCAGCATTATCCACAGTAGCCAAACTATGGAAGCTGCCCAAGTGGCCACTGAAAGATGGATGCATAAAGAACGTGTGGTCTAGATGTACAAGGGAATATTATTCAGCCCTAAAAAAATAAAATCCTGCCATTTGCAACAACATGGATAGCTCAAGATAGTATAAATGCTAAGCAAAATAAGTCAGAGAAAGGCAAATGCCATATGATCTCATTCACATGTGTAATTTAATAAACAAATGAACAGAGGGGGGAAAAAGAGACATACTAAGAAAAAAAAAAAAAAACAAAAACCCAGACTCTTAACTATACAGAACAAACTGAGAGGAGGTGGGTTGGGGGATGGGTAAAACACATGATAGGGATGAAGAGTACACTTCTCTTTATAAGCACTGAGTAATACATGGAATTCCCAAATGACTATATTGTATGGCTTAAAATAATATAACATTGAATCACTATATTGTATACCTAAAAATAATAAGACACTGTATGTTACTGATCCTGGAATTAAAATTAAAAATATAAATTAAAGGAGTGCCTGGGAGGTTCAGTCAGTTAAGTGTTGATTTTTGCTAAAGTCATGATCTCGGGGTCATGGGATCAAATCCCACATTAGGCTCTGTGCTCAGACTGATCTGCTTGAGATTTTCTTTCTTCCTCTCCTTCTGCCCCCTCCCCCATTCACATTCTCTCTCTCTCTCTCTCTCTCTCTCTCTCTTTCATTAAATCCTTTAAAAAATAAATTTTAAAGAAAAGGAAACAAACCTAAGAAATCCCACAATGCATTTTAAAGGTCTCATTATTTTGACATGTATACTTTTTCTTAGGCAGGTATCCATAGTCACTTGTAGTTTTACTATTTTGGGTACTCCTTCATATATTATTCAAGCTCACAAGTGGAAGACAGAGAAATTCTCCCATTTCAAACTGAAGTGGCAATAGTGGGCCTATGGAAATAGAAAGAAAGATTGCTTATCATGGGTAATTTTCTCCCTGCATTCCAGTAGAGGACTTCCATGATAATGATGAGTGATGGTACCATATCATAATGTAAAAAAAAAACAAACAAATTTCCAGAAGAAAGGGATACACACTGGAGGTTAGCTAAACTATTTGAAAAACTTCTTACACCACCTACTTCACATCAAAAGGAGAATCATCCAGATGAAGCTAAAAAAAATGAGTGTGAAGTCGTAACTCCTATTTTTTAATGCCCTCCTCCGAAGTAGACTGCCAAACCAACACTTTCCTCCCCCTCACCCCATCTGCCTACATCAGCAGGAAACACCCTCTCCCCAAGGACCCATCATGTATTTCCCCTCCAGATAGGTCTCAACCTCTTCAGGACTTCCTGGATTCACAAGGAGCAGCTGCTTTCCACTAAGTCCCCATCCTGATGCTGTCAGTTTCCACCATTTCCAAGTACAGAAAACCTACGTCTTCAAATCCTAACATTCACAGAGCCGCAGTATTTCAGAGATGTCAGAAGTTAGAAACCTTGAAACCTCTCTAGTTAAGTGGTTCTCAACCTTAACAGACTCGTTCTTAAGGGAATACGTATTTTGTTATCTCTGCCCTTACTGTACTAAAGTGAAATTCTGATCATTTATCTCTACATAATTTTAATAAGATATATGTATATATGCATATGCCCTTTTGTCATAATATTAAGGAAAAATAAAGAAATTTAAAACATAATATGTTTCAGTAAGTGGATGTCTGGATATTAAAAGACATAAGGATACTGTAGTCAATTACTTAGATCTACTTATAATGAGATGAGTTTAGATTTGGGGGAAAAAAAGAAGATCAGAAAAATTCCTCTTAAAAAAAAAACAGAAAATAAGAGATCAAAGGGATCAGTGGCACATGGAATTTAACACTTGAGTTAAGATAAGCATAAATGAGGGCCCGCTGGGTGGCTCAGTCAGTTAAGAATCTGGATCTTGATTTTGGCTCAGGTTATATCTCAGTGTCATGAGATCGAGTGTCATGGGGCTTTGTGCTCAGTGCAGAGTCTGCTTGACCCTCTACCTCTGCTCCTTCCCCCTCTCTCACGCTTGTGCATTTTCTCTCTCATATGGACAAACAAAATCGTTAAAACAAAAAAGCAGAAATGAGACACGTTTATAGGCCATTCTTCAGGAATGCCAACTGGGTCATTCTAAAGGCATGAAGGACACCAGTCAATTCTTTGTTGGACAGGACTGTCCTGAAACCACAGGTTATCTAACACAACAGCAGCCCACCCTGCAAACAATGAGATGGCATAAAACAGCCCCACCAATTTCCCAAATGCCCTTTAGAGGGCAATACTGCCCCCACTGAGAAGCCCAGACACAGCTGAACTCTCTTCACCTTCATTTTGTCTCTGAGAACACAGAGGCCCTGTGATTACACTCACAGCAGGTTACTCACAATGACATGGCCAGTTTCAGAAACCAGTATCACAATCAGCGCATATGCACTTCTTCCCCTCCCCTCTTTCTCCTGCTCCCCGCTCAGATTTTTCACCCCTGCAATCTGCAGTCATCAGTCTTAGCATTTAA
>PITA01007622.1:0-15702 GCA_004023965.1 Spilogale gracilis | reverse complement strand
CCTCCCTCTCAGCACCCAGGAGAACTCACTCCACAAGGCTCCCACTGTCTGGCAGATGAACCTTCAGTTTTATTTTAATAACCAGCCCCCCACCCCCCACCGTTGACTTTTTCCTTAGTCCTTACTTCATAAAAATGGGAAGTATGTTAAAGTCCACACCTAAGCAGATCTGTGATCCTTCATATTCATCAACTTCAATATCCCTCTATTCAAGGTAGTTTTTTCTTTCTAATGGCTTGAAAAATTTCTTTCAATGGCTGCACCAAATCTGCTGTGACCCCTGGTCTAATCCCCCTACAGACTCAATGCCTACTGCTTGTCTAATAATCAGGCAATAAATTACGAGGATGCCCCCCGCCGCCCCGCCAATGTCTCTGTTCATGCTTTATGTCCAAGAGAAATGCCCTCTTGTGGAAAAAGAAGTTTTAGATTTCCTTCAAAATCTGGTTCCTGGTAATATCCTTAAGGTAACTTTCAAGCTCTTAGCCCATATTGATCTTGGGGTTCTCTAGTTATTAATAACGACACAGACTATTTGCAGCGATGAAAGCCATCTTTAGATGACCTAGTCAAATCATTGTATATTTCAGATGAAGGAACCGGGATCCAGGGAGGTGAGGAAACAGTTTCTGGTCTAGAACTGATGGTTTTCAGACAGGCTGCAGCTCCATTGTCTGCCTTCCTGCCCATTTTCTTTCAAATACACCAATGAGTAATATTTGCATGGTTTCCCCATCCCATCTTCCCTCTCCCCACCCCAAAAGAAAAAAAAAATCAAAAACTTTGGATAAATTTAAGATAATTCTTCTTTGTTTCATACTGTCATTCATTCAGTACTTAAAATGGAAATGTTTTTATTTGTTACAGATTTTCATACCACATGGAAATTGAATGCAAATATCCAATTCCTATTTCCCTTTCATTTCAGTTTTTTGTTCTTTTTTTTTAAGTCAAAACCCACCTCCAGTTTGCTTTCAAGGATAGTATGGCCATGCTAAACAATCTTAAATGGAGCAACCAAATGAGTATCTCAAATGAAGCTTTTTTTTTTTTTTTTAGTTTTATAACATTTTGGTTTCAAACCAGGTTTATTTCACATTTGTTTTTCCTCTATTTTATAACTATATAGGAAGGATGAAGTACAGAAAATCACAATATTTAATCTGAAATCTTAAAGTTCTGCATTGTGGCTTGCACGCCTTCACCACTGTTAATTAGTCAGCGATGACTCACAAATTCAGCTCAGGATAGCTGTCTCCTAGTGATTTCTCAGCCCTCAGTCATTTGGGTGATAAATGCCTTGAATGACTAGATTATTTCCATTCTTTTCAAAAACTTCTTTTCACTATATGCTTTTTTAAAATTAATGCACCATCCGTTGATTCATTTTTTTTAAAGAGTTTATTTATTTATTTGACAGAGAGAAACACAGATAGAGAGGGAACACAAGCAGAGAGACTAAGAGAGGGAGAAGCAGGCCTCCCGCTGAGCAGCGGGCCCGATGTGGGACTCGATCCCAGGTCTCCGGGACCGTGACCCGAGACAAAGGCAGTTACTTAACCAACTGAGCCACCCAGGCACCCCCGGTTGATTCATTTTAATGGTATCTAAAGAAAAGCACAGCCAAAACCCAGAAGAGGAGCTCATCTTAGACATGCAGGTAAATATTACTCCACTGAATGCACTTTGTCAGCCTTAAAGATCTGGTGTTTTGATCCTTTGAAGAACTTCTATCCTTCAAAGTTATTTTATGCCCTATTTTAAACACAACCAAAATGTGGAAAGGGAAAGTGATAGTCTCCCAAAGCCACTCAACTGAATGACAGAATAGGAAAAGGCTTCAAAGATAGTGGCTCAAATTTCATTTTCATAATCTCTAGACCCACAGAGTAATTCACATTCACTTCTCTCAGAGAGAGGTTTTTAGTCACTGATCTGTTTTTAGCTTCTTCCCAAATCTGCTTCAAGTTTTTCATCTATCAGTAAGGAAAGATACCTTATTGAAGTATTTTATAAACTGTCTAAATATTTTCAATTAACTATTTTTATCTACATGAGTAGTGTTCAGTGAAATTATCATTACAACCATCTGGTATGGAAGCAAACTAATGTCAGATGCTAAAACTAAGCAGGTAATACTCATGAAAATCTGTGAAACATTCCTTGGACACAAAGGAGTGAGGCCACAAGCTGCCTGCCTTGCTCTATTATTAAGTGTAATCTTGAATATACCCCTTACCTCTCCAACCTACTTCCTTCCTTATAAATCAAGAGAGCAGCAAATGTGACTATTATATTTAAGTTTCAAAACCCCATGGTGCTAGGAAATTACAAAAAAAAAATCAACATTTTTATGTTACATGCCTAAATGAAGAAAATGTATTTTTTTTAAGATTTTATTTATTGGACACAAACACAGCCAGAGAGGGAACACAAGCAGGCGGAGTGAGAGAGGGAGCAGCAGGCTTCCTGCTGATGCAGGGCTCTATCCCAGGACTCCAGAATCATGACCTGAGCCAAAGGCACACACTTAACGACTGAACCACCCAGGAGCCCCACAAATGTATTTTTCTTAAACACACACACACACACACACACACACACACACACACACACACACACAGCTGGCCTCTCATGAGAGCTAAACTATGACTCTCTTATGTATAACATCAGCACATCATCTCATATTAAATGTGGCCAATTGAATCTATAAATAATTCCTTTCATTTTCATAAAGTGTCACTCTTATTTTTCATTTTTTAAATGTTGACAAAATCACTAATAAAAGAGAGCAAAATAGCCAAGAGGGAATAACAATCACAATGATGCCAGTAGCTTGCCATCCTGTGCTCTCACCAGCAGTGGGGAACTCAGGTCAGCATTTGCCTAGGTGTTTTTGCATTTCCCTCTCACAGCAACCTTACCCTTCTGGTTTGCCAATTGAGAAACAGAGGGACCAAGTGGTTAAGTAACTGGGCAAGGTTAACCCTAAGGGGGAGACCTGGATCAGGCCATACACCTTCTGCTCACTCAGGTGGCAAACCCCTTCACCTTCCAACCTTGAATTAAAGAGGCCGAGGGACAATATGGAGCTTAGTTCAGTCTGACACCGGCTACAGGTCCCTGGAACTCAGTGTCCACAACTACAATGAGAACGGATGTCAGAGCGGCTTTAGCACTCCACTCCCTAGTTTTGTAATCCAGACAAGTCCATGTAAGTATTTCCCACAGACATCTAAAAAGAGTGGCATTTCTCTCAGGAGCATCTCTTCCCCCACAGCCACCTGCTGCTCTTTGGCTTAATTTCTAGAAATGGATCTATAACCAAGGAAGCCACCTTGGTTCCATGCCCGAAGAGATATGAGAAAGTATTTCAGAAGGAATGAGAAGCAGAGACTTGTTTTTCCCATACCTCTTGTTCCTTGTACGATACGGTGATCAATCCCCCTCCCTATGTCCTGAGGACTACCTGCACCGCCAAATAGCTCTCAGTACCAGACCAACTCTCACTCTAAGTTCAACCAACAGCTACCCACTCCACCTGATGCCACTCCACTCTGCTTGTGCTTGCACACCACTGAAGAAGCAATGACATCCCATCTAAGGACTGACCAATAAGGGACCAGAGATCTTTTTTTTTTTTTTTAAGACAGAGAGAGAGAACACGCATGTGTGCATGCACAAGCAAGTGGGGGGATGAAGGGGAAAAGAGAGAAAAAATCTTAAATAAGCTCCACACCCAGCATGGAGCCCAACATGGGGATCAATCTCAAAACCCTGAGATCATGACCTAAGCCAAAATCAAGAGTAGTCGATGCTTAACCAACTGAGCCACCCAGGTGTCCTATTAGAGACCATTTTAAATGGTAGCTCTCGTTTCTACTACAAGTATAAAACAGATCCACCCAAAAAACCCTGGTTGGTATCACTGAGGTCAGGCACTTATGTGGTATATCAAGCTTGAGGCTCTGATTTGCTCTTGGCTACACTCCAGAGGGGACTGCTGAATGGTGAGAAACAAGGGAGAGAAGGAAAGGGCAGAGGAGGCCAAGCTTCTTCATACCTGCCATGGTCGGTCAGTGTTCCCGTGGCAGATGGCAAAGCAGTACAGATATGGCAAGTGTAGTGAATGTTTGCTTACATACGAAACAGGTAAGTACTGTTAGTTTTGCTTTCTGACCACCTATGAAGGTTAAATGCCCGCCAAGGACCAACATGTCAGATACCACCACTAGAACCTACACCACCGGGTCATCCATTAAATACAGCTTAAGGTACTCCTTGAATCTTCACAAGTGTGGGAAACCACCAAACTATCCCAAATCAACCAATGACTTAAAAAAAAAAAAAAAATGGTGTGCATGTCACAAACCTGCTCATCATGCCCTTGGCCTCTCCCAAGTCAAGGAGCTGTGTATGAGTAACCTTGACCAGCCGTGAAACGTTCATCAGCGACCGTAGGTTGTTCTTGGTTCCATTACCAGCTGGCTGTGGGTTACCTCCAACAACCATTTTAGCTCTCTCAACCTCTGTCTGCTCATGTGGAAAAGAGGTAAGCCAAATGACATCTGAAATCCCCAGGATTACAGTTTAAAAGTATTATCCTTGAAAATTACTTAAGAAAGAGTGATTTACCTGAAAACAGATAAAGAACTGCTTGTACATTTTTTTTTTTAAATTAAAACGTGGGGGTAGGAGCACCTGGGTGGCTTAGTCAGTTGGGCGTCCAACTCTTGAGGGTTATGAGTTTGGGCCCTATGTTGGGCTCCACACTATGCATGGAGCCTACTTAAAAAAAGGAAAATAGAATATTCAGGGGTAATAACACCACTGAATTTTTGTATCTCTGAACAAAACGTAAATTACAAGACCAGATCTGAAACTGCAAATTAAGAGACTGTCAGGGTCCTAGTGCCAAAAGTCAAATTTAAATACTTTCATTAGCTGATATATCCACCACCTTTTTTTGTTCATAAAAATCATACTCACTCTCAGTTATGAGAGCTAGTTTTAGCCAGTTTGATGAACTCTTATTTTCATTAAGCATAACAACTTAAAAATTCTGGCTCTAAAAAAAATATAAGGCACTGTTTTAAAGCGCTTAGAGTCTACCTCTTTGTTAGATGAGACAGTGCTATTCATCAAACTCCTAGAGCGGTCCTAAAATTGAATGTTAAATGCTTGGGGAATATTCACTGATAGACAAACAAAAACAGCAATGGTGAAAACACTGTACAGAATCTTGTCACTAATAAGAGAGAAAGGCTCCCTGGCTTTTTACCTGGACACACATTCCCCATCTTCTTGTCTCTTCCCAGTGCCATTCAGGATTTACTTCTTCTTAGGACCATGTTTTCCTTATCCTTGAAAAAAACCTTTGCTCGCAAACCCCAAAACTCCATTAGATCTAGGAGTTATTTTAATGTGTGAAGGGAAAAGGGAATACAAGATAGAAGTAACTTAAAAGTAAAACATAAAACTTTTGTATGTGGGGCACCTGCGTGGCTCAGTCTGCCTTTGGCTCAGGTCATGATCCCAGGTTCCTGGGACTGAGGCCCGGATGGGACTCTCTGCTCAGTGGGGACTCTGCCCCTCCCCCCCAAATCATGCTTGGGCATGTACTCTCCCTCTCTGAAATGAATAAAAACGAGAGCTTGTGAACGAGTACTATCCATATTTTGTTTACAAATTACATTTCACATTTCCACAAATTAGAATTAAGCCTATAGAGGTAAGAAAATGAAAAGGTAATTTGTGCATACAAGAGCACTAGGCTCCCCATGGAGCAGGAGCAGCATTCCCAAGGGAGTGGGAGGGCAGAATCAAACAGTGCCCCCACTGAACCCCAGGGAAACATAGTGGTCCCTTTCCCCATCTCTCCAAGCAATGTTTACACAAAGCACAAAATAAAATTCCACCTTACTTCTCTGGGCATGTATTTGAACCTAAATGTATCATTGGCTAAAAAGCTGCAGTTCTCCATCAATCTTTTTTCTAAATCCAGGGTGACACATCTGTGCTCCAAAAAACCGCATAGGTAAAGATACTGCTCACACACATCCAATGCACTCAACGGATGCCCAGCAAGAAGCAGGAGTCATTGATGAAGCTCCTGCAACCTACACGCTTCCTGATCACTGCTCTGCACCAGTCCCTCTTCTAGGCACTGAGGATACAAGCAGTGCACACAACTGACAAAAATCCCTGTCTTTGTGTAGCAAATGCACGATAGTTTAGAAAACAAAACAGCTATAAAAGAAACCTGGGGAAACACTATGGAAACTTTAATATGGATTGCATATTAGACCATCATTATCTTTGGTGTGATAATAGTGTAATACAGTGGGTTCCAAACTTGTCTGCATGTCGAAATGTGCTGGGAGCTTCAATCATTCAATCAATCGATATTGATGCTGACCTATTCAAAGAATTGAAATTTAATTAAACTGGAGTATGGCTTGAGTTTTATAATTTTAAACTTCTTTAAATTAAACCTCTGAATCCAGATGTAAGATTGATGTGTATTCATTTACCACTTTAAAATATTTTTAAGGGGCGCCTGGGTGGCTCAGTTGGTTAAGCGACTGCCTTCAGCTCAGGTCATGATCCCGGAGGAGACCCGGGGTCGAGTCCCACATCGGGCTCCCTGCTCGGCGGGAAGCCTGCTTCTCCCTCTCTCACTCCACCTGCTTGTGTTCCCTCTCTGGCTGTGTTTCTCTCTGTCAAATAAATAAAATATTAAAAAGAAAAAAAAAATTTTTAAATGCTTACATTTTTCACAAAAAAAAGTTGGGGAAATGGAATCAGTCATCTTGTTCACTAGACTGTCTTAGAAAGGAGATTGTCTTGGGTAAGAAATTCAGCAATTCCTAAGCAGAAAACTACTTAAAGTGGCCCGAACTGTTCAGAATTCACCAAGGAAATTCTTCATTTGAGCTTACTATAATCATTTTATATAAACTCCTTTTGTTTCAGTGCTTGCTTTAAAATGTTTTTAAAGGTTTTAGTTCAAAACCATCCTATCTTTTTTGGCCCCTGGGTGGCTCAGTGGGTTAAAGCCTCTGCCTTTGGCTCAGGTCATGATCTCAGGACCTGCTTCCTCCTCTCTCTCTCTCTGCCTGCCTCTGTGACTGCTTGTGATCTCTCTGTCAAATAAATAAATAAACTCTTTACAACAACAACAACAACAGCAACAACAAAATCCTACTTTTTTTAAAAAATATTTTATTTATTTATTTGACAGAGAGAGCTCACAAGTAGGCAGAGAGGTAGGCAGAGAGAGCTGAGGAAGCAGGCTCCCTGCTGAGCAGAGAGCTGGCTGCAGGCCTTGATCCCAGGACCCTGAGATCATGACCTGAGCAGAAGGCAGAGGCTTAACCCACTGAGACACCCACAGGCCCCCATCTTATCTTTGAAAGAACAGTGCTTCACTGGCATTATTCTGAATATCAACTTTTTCTGTAGAATGTTGCAGGCATAGAAATCATTTGGATTTTATCTATATTCATCAAAAAAAAACACATTTGAAAGTATATTTTTAAATAAATCTTTACTATACATTTGATTTGTCCTAATTTGCCTCTTTCTCCTCAAGATGTAGCAAAATGTTCCAAATAATAACATAGAATCAGTCTATTCTAGTGCCATCTGTCATCTGGACAGCTAATATTCATAAGGGAAACTGTCGTTATCATTCATTATTTGTATCTTACCGACTTGTTGGTTTTTTTTCTTTTTCTGGCAAGAACATAAAAAGGAATAGTGAGAAATAGAGCTGGAAAAGCAGATTGAAGCCCTGATTGAAGAGAGAGCCACACTTAAGCATGTGCTCATTTGCGAAGTACTTACTACGAACCTACTCTGCACCAAGCAATGTAGAACCCATCATGAATGAGCCAGACAGGATCCCAAATGTAGTCATGTTAGGAATACAGACAAGCAGGCATGACCCAATTAGAGTGTTGCTTCTGAAAAGTTAACAGGATGACCACAGAATTAGAATTAAAACTAGACTACACTTGCATTAAAAGTGTGAAATGTATACAATAAGGAGAGTCTTTCTGAACACTAAATTTAACGGTATAGTCCTCCAGGTCCAGGTGCCTTCTGTTTCACTTTTCTTCTCCTTACTGTCCTAGTTCCATGTGGCGGCAAATTACCACAGCCTAGTGGCTTAAATGTACTCTTTCATAATTCTGGAATCTAAACATTCAAACTCAGGATCACTGGCACCAAGGTGACAATGAAGCTATTCTCCCTCCAGATCTACTCCTTGTCTTCTCCCAGCATCTGCTGGTAGCAACATTCCCTTGCTCTTGGCTCAGGCTGTGTGGCTTCAATTCTGACCTGCATCTTCACGTGCTTTCTAGGTTTGTCTGTGAAGTTGCCCTCTGCCTTTTCTAAGGATGGTGGTGATTGCATTTGGGGCCCAACTAGATAAGCCAGGGTATTCTTCCATCTCTGAATCCTTAAATGAACTGCATCTCCAAAGACCCTTTTTCCAAATAAGGTCATATTCACAGATTTGGAGAATTAGGACCTTAAATCTTCAGCAGCCATTATCAGATTAACACCCACAGAGAAAGACTAAGAGAGAAAAAGGACAATGGGGAGAAGAGTCAGCTTGACCACACCAGAGCATTACAGTGTGCTCTGCTCCAGGCACATCTGAAGAGTTTGCCTGCTTCTAGATAGGTCCCGAAATACAAGGTTGTTGGCTCCTCTGTTACATCTGTGTATTTATCGCGAAAATTTAGTTAAATCAGATGAGAGGAGCGCCCGCGTGGCTCAGCTGTCAAGCATCTGCCTTCAGCTCAGGTCATGATCCTGGAGTCCTGGAATCAAGCCCCTCATCGGGCTCCCTGCTCAGTGGGAAGCCTGCTTCTCCCTCTCTCACTCCCCCTGTTTGTGTTTCCTCTTTAGCTGTGTTTCTCTATGTCAAATAAATAAATAAAATCTTCAAAAAATTTGTTTATAAATAAATAAATGAGGTGGGAAAGTACTGTATAAACTAAAAGTAATATTTGCCATTTTTCTCTCTTCTGCCTCATAATGTGGGGCTCGATCCTGGGACTCTAGGATCATGACCTGAGCCGAAGGCAGACGGTTGATGACTGAACCACCCAGGCACCCCAGAGAGTCAAATTCTTTCATATTTGGGTAACACATTAAGCTGACACCTTAGGGATACAAAGGAAGATGATTATGCCCCAAATGCTGTCATATAACCAGCAATCATGGGTTGATTGTATAGCACGTATAGAGCACGTCTCACATTAGCGAGATGTGGAGATTCAGGGATAGAGAAAACATCATGTCCACTGCCTGCATGGTTAATATTCTAGACAGATACAAGAAATGTATACATGTAGCTGAGAAGAAACACAAGGGACTACATAATAAAACACAAAAGAGAATATGGTGCTCTTGAAAAACTCGCTCATATAAAACATTTTATCAAAGAAAAACATACTCATAATAACACATTTTCATTAAAGGGCATAGCTTGATAATATTACTATCTCCTATTGGCTGTTCTATTTCTCTCTCTCCCGTCTTTGAGTCTCGTTTCTTTTTTCCTTATTCCCGTGGTTTAAGGTATTTATTCCCAGTCTTTCATGCTCCAGAAAAAAAAAAAAAAAAAAAAATTTACTTTGAGATGGAGGGAATCAACACGGACTTGCAAACTTTTTTTTCCCCAAAGAACAGCATTTTCAAAAATTCTTTCACTAGCTTCATTTCAGCAAAGACACTTGATCACATAAACGAAGCTGATCACATTCATTTAAGTATAAGCCACCAATATCATAGTCTTTCATATTTGATAAGAAGTGTCCATCACAGGGGCATCTGGGCGGTGTAGCCAGTTAAGCGCCTGAATTTGGTTTCGACTCAGGTCATGATCTCAGGATTATTGAATTGAGCCCCACATGGGGCTCTGCACTCAGCAGAGTCTGCTTAAGACTCTCTCCCTCCCCCACAGCCCCTCCCCCCAACTCTCTCAAATAAATAAATCTTAAAAAAAAATAAGAAAAATAAATTACAGAACAAGAAAGATACCAAATAACAAACTGGAGGGGAGAAAAATTCTAAGGGCTCAAAAATATAATGAAGAACAGAGGCTGGAGACGACAAAGACTCTCCCTGCTTCAGTTTTCACCAGGGCCAGCCCCGTTTACTTTAACAATGTGATACAAAGAAGCAAGGCCTATGGGTCTGCATGGAGTGTTTGAGGTGAAGGACAGCATCAAGAATCTTAAAAATGATGTTGGGAGAACTGGAAAGTAGTAGAGAGGTGTTACCAAGGGAGGGGTTTTGCTCAGAATGCGATGCTGAGAAAACACTGGTGAGAAAATGACTTTTTAAAATGTGGCTTGAAAAGTGCAGAAGCCAGAGGCCAAGAAACAGGCACTAACAGTGTGAGATGGGTGAAGTACAGATTAGGGTTGGAGCAGCTGATAAATAAAGTGCAGATCTGAGAAATTTTGGTGGTGGGGGGGGGAGACATACAAAGCTCAGTAAGGGGCTTCTTGAGCAGACCTGGGGAGGGAGATGTCAGTGATGACTCAGATGTCACGAGTGGAGAAAAGGCAGGGCAGCAACAAGACTGCCAGTGGCACAGAGGAAGTAAGAGAGGAGGAAATGATGCATAAGATAGCTCAGAGCTGCTATAAATAGCTACATGTCTGTGGTCTCTCCAGCAAGAAGGCATGCGTGAAACCGTCTGCATTCCTCACCTTGGTTAAAATTTGACTGGGAGAATAACAATGTATTTATGACACAAACTGTTGCTTTCCACAAATTGTTGCTTTAGCATATATGTCTAGGAATGTGCCTATGGGGGCGGGGGGGAATACCAACAGAAAGTTAAGTTAAAGAGTGCCTAGCCCCTCAGCAGTGGTGTAAGGGACTTTTCATTTTCTTCTCTGTGCTTTTGTTTTTCCAAGTTTGCATAATGGGAACGCTATTTTGTTGGTAGAATTTTTGGAACTTCATACTAAATAGGTTAGAATGCTGTGTGTTCATTTGTAAGTTTCATGGGCCCACATACCCGCACACGCATATCCACCCACTTTAAGTATCATAGCGCTTTTAGCACACTGGGAGCCCTTCAAAACAGCATGAATACATCCACAGATGTTAATGGTTTGCCATCTGGAGACTTTCACAGAGGCCACATAAATCAGAAAGACGCAGATTCCCTGCACTTCGGCCCCGTGAATCACAAAAGCCAAGAGACTTCAGCCCACTACGTGAGTTATTTAACCTAAAGCCTGACACCGCGAAGGACCAATCTAACCAAGAATTTTTCACTGAGGTATATGAAAAAATCTTCCAGAATTAAAGAGGACCTCAGCTCTTAAGATTTTCTAGTATTAAATAAGGCACTTCATGGTGATAAAAAACTGGAATGGATACTTCCAAAGTAAAGTGGGCAAACCCAGTATGCAGGTCACTGAAACAGAGAGTGGCCATTACTCCTCCCCCAAACCCCGCCCATGGACCGTGGCCATGCAGCGCTCATTAAGGCCACACACTCTAGGAACCGGATTGCCAGCGTTCTGAACCTAACTCAATGACTTTCCCAGGGTGTTGCCTTGGGCAAATTTCTCAACCTCTGTGCCTCGGTTTCCCCACCTGTAAACAGAGACTATGATGATACCCACCTTCATGATACTGTGAAATATACAGGAGTCAATCTTCATATATAGCACACTGTGAAGCACAGTACTAGAGGGCACTGTATAGAGATTAATTAGAATTCTTTTTACCCTAGAGTGAGATGCTGAACAAGCCTCAGCCTTCTCAGAAATTATACTTAGATGCAATCAAAGACTGTGCAAATCATGTTGGCAATCATTTGATACAGTTTTGCCATATTCAAAAATACAAAGTTGCTTTTCCCCTTTCCACTTCCTCTTATTTTCCCTCCTGACCTACATACAGAGATGAACACAGCTGATACTGGAGCTGTGCAAAAATAATGGCATGCCAAGAGAGAGAGGCGGAGATGATTTGTTTTTTCCCCTCCAAAAGTATAGTGCTCCTTCCTGCTCAAGCTCTCCGCTAGGACACCAAGGAAAAAATCTTTACTTAAAAATCCAGTGTGCTGGGGCGCCTGGGTGGCTCAGTTGGTTAAGCGACTGCCTTCAGCTCGGGTCATGATCCTGGAGACCCGGGATCGAGCCCCACATTGGGCTGCCTGCTCGGCGGGAAGCCTGCTTCTCCCTCTCTCACTCCCCCTGCTTGTGTTCCCTCTCTGCCTGTGTTTCTCTCTGTCAAATAAATAAAATCTTAAAAAAAAAGATTTTATTCGTTGTGTTGACAACGAATTTTAACATCAAAAGCAGGGCACTTGGGTGGCTCAGCTGGTTAAATGACTGCTTTCAGGTCAGGTCATGATCCGGGAGACCCAGGATCGAGCCCCACATTGGGCTTCCTGTTTCCTGCTCCCTGCTCGGTGGGAAGCCTGCTTCTCCAACTCTCAGTCCCTCTGCTTGTGTTCCCTCTCTAGCTGTGTTTCTCTCTGTCAAATAAATAAATAAAATCTTTATTAAAAAAATAAATAAAATCAAAAGCAAGTTGATTCACTATAAAAGAAAACAGTCTGTACTAAAAGAAAATTAAATAAATATTTTACAAAAGGCTCTAATAACTAGATCTCCCGCTGTGCAACCCAATCTCTAACAACCCACATTCTGCTTATTTCCTCAAGTCACCTCTCTGGATAAAAAAATCTTTTCCCAGCAGGGCCATCCACTTGTGTATGAAGTGTCAGCACAAACCGAAATACAAACTTCCATGAAAGCCAACCTCCCTCCCACCTCCTGGCTCCCCCAGACCCTGTGCTCACAGATGAACACACACACACACACACACACACACACACACACACACACACACTGTGGTAGCTGCTGTCTCCCTCAACCACGCTGTCATCTATACTTGCCCTCTGCAACTGTGCTGCTCATCTCCCAGTGAGCTTGTCTTTTCCCAGTCATTCACACAAGCACTCTAAGAGTTCTACTTTCTATTATTAAAGAGCCTTAGAAAGTCTGCCCCACCCCACCCCTCACCCCTTAGTCTAGGCAATGATGGTGGCTTCTAGCCTAGCATGCCACCAGTAAGATGCTGGGCCAAAATTTCCCCATTGGGTAAGCTGGCAAATGCCAGAGGTGTACCCAGAATTCCCTTGGCTCCTCACACAGAACTAACTTCATCCAAGCTCAGTATCTCTGGGATACTAAGAGAGACAACCACATGGATATTCCAGCAAAACATGGCCTGAGAACTTCCAGAATCCTCAGATTTTCAAAAGAGAAGTATTTGTAACATACTTCTGGCTTTCTCCAGATTCCCATTTCTTTCAGATATCAGGGGAGTTGCCTTATCAACTTTCACTGAATTATCTTCCTAAAAAAACAAAAAGATTTTTTTAAAGATTTTATTTATTTACTTGAGAGGGAGAGCATGAGAGTGGGGACGGGGGCATGGAGGGGCAGAGAGTGGGACAAACAGACTCCCTGTTGGCAGGGAACCCAACACAGGGCTCAAGCCCAGGACCCTGGTATCATGACCCGAGCCAAAGGCAGACATTTAACTGACCAAACCACCCAGATGCTCCCCCAAAAATATTCTTTTTAAAGAATTTATGGTTTCATCACTTCAAGATGTCAACTGGCTGCAAGTGCTAAGGACATATTATGCTCACTTGTTTGGGATCAGCTTCTATATACCACACCCTCAGGACTTGCAACCCTAGTTCATGGGTCTCAGAGAAATTGTAAACTATACCATAGTTCCCCACCTTCCATGTTACTGTGAATGTTATAAACTACAAATGTTACCTCTGGATATGCAATGGTCTGAGTGTCTACCGACAGAGCTTGTGGCTCAAACCACACTCCCAGAGAGTTAAAGCGTTTCCTGCCTATCTGGCACTGACAAGCCATCATCTCTTTCCTTGAACATCAGGTAGTATTCCTCAGGACACTCCAGGCACAGGCTCAAAGCCCACCAGAGTAAACCAGGCTAAAGATGCTTCTTTCATTCTCTTTTCTGAGCTCAGGACAGAGGTACACAAGCATTTGTGCTAGGAAGGCAGACTTCACTACAGGAAATGAACTTGTAGGTAGCTACTTACATTCATACGAAAAACCACCCTTCCTTCTAACCTACATCTTTACTTGTGTTGACCATCTCATGTGTGGTCATGTAGCTCATGGTGCTATATTCAGAGGAGGACAGATGGAGGAGGCCCTCTTAGAGGGCCTAAGAAGTTCAGCAGGGGAACAAACACATGTCTTTTGTTGCAGTGAGTTGATATGCTTCATTGATTTACTCTTCATACTACCACTGAGGCACAGAGGTCAACAACTTGCCCAAGGTCATATAACTAGGAAATGATGGATTCGAGATCTGAAACCATGCTGTCACTCAATCCAGAGTTCCCTCTTTTCACCACAGTGCCTTTACATTATACCTGTCTCAGTTCAGTAGATCCAAAGATCCATGAGCAGTTGGGTATTCTGAAAAGTGGGAAGGTCACAAGCTAACACTGAAAGAAATCCCAATTCTTCAGTCAAGATTGAGCTTTAAGGCTTGCCACAAATTGGCCTCAACCTCCCCTTTCAGTCTTCCCTTCCACCTCTTTCCAGCCTCCTCTTCTCTGGCCAAATTATAAGCCTCAAAGAATCATTCTCCATTTGAATATAAGGGAGGAAACTTTCCTCTACCTTACGGTCCTTCTAGCCAGTCTAGAATCAAATTGATAGGAGACAGATTAACAGGAGAAAATCAGATTTAATAGGTATATGTACAGGGAATCCACACAGGCCTTAAAGTCTGAAGACAACTAGGCAAAAGGAAGCTTATAGGAGCTAAGGAGAGGACTAAGGACCTGAGGATACAAAGGGAGAAAGCTCACTAGCAAGAAGGTGAAAGGAGATGTTTGGAAAAACAAGATTGTCCTAATGTGCACATGAGTTTCACAGGTAAAGGGGAGTCTCTCCTAACAGCTCTCTTTGGGGTATGGCTCTTCTTTCCAATGTAAATTTAGGCAGCTGAAGGGGATGTAGAGAGCTTTTCTTGCATCTACAGGGTTTGGGTTACTTTCAATTCAAAATAATCTTTATGCCAAAGGGTCCCATCTTGGGGCTACCTGCCCTTGGCCCCTACAGGAACCTTCCTCGCCTCACAATGCTCTGCCCCTGAAACCAAATCCTACCTAAACCACTCTAACAAAATGAAACTTGAAACTTGCTCTGATCCTCTTAGTTGAACGTAAGATGTTCTTCCTCTGAAAGTACCCATGGGGCGCCTGGGTGGCTCAGTTAGTTAAGCAACTGCCTTCGGCTCAGGTCATGATCCCAGATACCCTGGATCAAGTCCCACATCGGGCTCCCTGCTCTGTGGGAAGCCTGCTTCTCCCTCTCACTCCCCCTGTTTGTGTTTCCTCTCTGGCTGTGTTTCTCTCTGTCAAATAAATAAAATCTTTAAAAAAAAAAAAGTACCCATAACAAGGTGGGGTTTTTCTAACCTCTATTACAGTGATTGTGACTTCCTGCCCTGTATCATAGGACATGATATGTCATATGGCACATCATCCTTAATAAAAATTTGAAAACTCCTTACAGGGGTTTAGCTCTGAATAGCACAGTGTGCATGTAGCATAAGGCAGAACATAATGGACAGAACATAAGG
>PITA01007621.1:0-90178 GCA_004023965.1 Spilogale gracilis | reverse complement strand
GCCTGGTGGTGGGTACTGGGGACACCTAAAGCGTGGAGCACTGGGTGTGGGGAATGGGGAATGAATCTTGAAACACTGGAAAAAAAAATTTTTTAGTAACAATAAAAATAAATAAATAAATAAATAAATAAATAAATAGCAACATCAATCTCAGAGAAGGAGGCATCCATAAAAGCATTTGGAAGATTTAGCACTACATTTTCTGCTAATGTTATAGGAAAATGAAAACACAAGATTTAAATCTCTAGTCCTGGTGTGAAACATGCTAACCTGTACACACTGGCCTTATATAGATTTTGGCTTTGGTCTTATTTTTATACCTTGTTACGCCAGTGAGAGTTACTGAAACGATATCTTTGAACTTGCCAATAAACTATCATATACTCTTACACAAATAAGCAATCTTTACTCTAGGAAGCATTGCTGCCAGAAAATAAGTCTAACTATAGACATATGAATGCAGTATAAACCTTTTGCTTGGCTTGATAAGATTTTTTTAACTGAACTACTTTTTTTTATGGCAAAAACATTGTAGTTTCTTATTAAAGAGGGCAATGACTAGCAGCAGGCGATTTATGCTTGGAGCTATTTCTAAAGGTATGAAGTACCTTTAGAAATGAAAGAAAAATCCTATTGTTGGGGGATTTTCTAGCAATAATATCTGGAGAATCATTTTTCTTCTGGGCTTATATATGGCTTTCCTAAAAACTATTTCCTTTATATGGGACATAATCACATCTCCTTCCTAATTCTTTCCATCGAACATGGCATAAAAAGCTACTGAGGAATAAGTCAAAGCTTATTTTACCTGGAGAAGCATGATAGAGAGGAAGCGTAATTGAACTTGGCACTTTAGGAAATATGGTCTCAAAAAGTATTCCTAAACACTTTTAGACAAATTTAGTATATGAGCAAGGGGACATCTCTAACAGGCAAAGGATTTTTAGAAATAAGTGGTGTTAGGACAATTAGGTATTCATCTGGAAAAAGATAAAGCAGGCATCATACTTCACAATATACACCAAGATAAACCCCCTCTCAATTTAAATTTTACATTAGAAAACAAATTTTCTAATTTATTTAGAAAGCATACCATTAGATTACAAAAAGCTTTCTTTTTCTCTTTCTTTTTTTCTTTTTTTTTTTTTTAGATTTTATTTATTTATTTGACAGAGAGAAACACAGCGAGAGAGGGAACACAAACAGAGGGACTGAGAGAGGGAGAAGCAGGCCTCCCACCGAGCAGGAAGCCCGATGTGGGACTCCATCCCGGGTCTCCAGGATCATGACCTGAGCCGAAAGCAGTACCAACTGAGCCACCCAGGCGCCCCTACAAAAAGCTTTCTTAACTGAAGATCTAGAATCCATTTAAACAATTTTCTTCGTTGTTTGTTAGAAATAGTTCCTCATGCCTCTGTCTGCCACTCAGGCGAAAAGATCTCTTTTCTTTCTGTTCTTTAGCCATTGCTGAGGTGTTATCTACCTGCCCAGCACCGTTTCCTGGATGCCATGTCCTGTAACCTTGTGTTGTGACCTCAGCATGACAGCTGTTCTGATGATTTTGGCTGAGGCTGTTGCAATTACTCACCAAAGGCAGAGACCGGTGCTTCCTTACACCTGCTGTATGCCTGCTGCTCCTGGCTGCTGGCCTCCTGACAGGTTAGGCTGCTCTGTTGATTTTACTAGGTAAAAGGTCCTTAGGGAGGCTTGTTATGTTCAGAGGGACTGCATAATGTTACTGACATCTCTGTGGCAAGAGAGCAAATATTACTGCCCTGAACCTCCAAACCTCATTTTGCGGAGTCCATTTTCCACAAATAGCCATGGTACAGTGAGGAAAATAAAATCCATGAGATTTTAGGTAAACTACAAAGGCAAAATACAGGTTCAGGACCCTTGTACAATTAGTCTAAGATTCAGATAGTTTAATAACTATCAAAAATCATAATGTTCTAAAATAACATTTAGAATATTATTTATCTGAGTCATTTCAGAGGTTCAAAAATTTTTTAAAAAGGGAAATTCTAAATCGTAAAATTCTGGCATCAAATGATCTAAATAAACCCTCTTATTTTGTAGTTAAGAAAGTTATGACTCAAGATTGCCCCATATTACAACATCATTCAACTAGAAGCTGGTTAATATATTCCTATAATATTTTCATCATAGTTTTATAAGACAGGCTCCAAATTAGGATTTCAGTATCCAAGCACCAAAAGTGTATTTTATTTTTCACTTTTAATCTTGACCTCTGAAATCTACTCAGGAGAAACTTTTCTCCTTTCCTTTTCTTTACATTATTAACTGATCTTCATAAAACATACCTTCCATTCCCATGGCAGGGTTATTTGACACCTGTAAGGGAGTTGGGAGATCTTCAGGATAAATTCCTACATGGCAAACCAAATAAAACATGACTATAAATAATCACAGAAATAAAAGCCAACCTCCTTGCACAGGGCCTAAGAGGGATCAGAGAAATAAAAAGAAATTCAGCAGAAGCCAATATAGTGCCAGGGAAGGGTGAAAAGCAAAATGACCCGTTATTGTGTTTGCATTCCTCTGTGTCGTGTGTGTGTGTGTGTGTGTGTGTGTGTGTGTGTGTGTGTGTGTGTGTCTATGGTGTGGTCATCAGTACTATACTTTAATCTCTCACATAATGATCCGATACCTGTTAAAGGACATAAAGAATTCGTGTACTCTGCCTGTTGTCCCAAACACCTGGATTGAAATCCCTGTTCTGACATAGCTGCTGTGTGCTTTGGGGAAGGCTCTTAACTGCTTCAAACTTGGGCTTTTTTTATTTGTGACAGGGAAATAACCCTGTCTGCCTCCCAGGGATCATGGTGAGGTTGAAATGAGATAGCACAAGCAGAACGCCTGGTATTCACAGAGATCCAATTAGTTCCATTTTCATTTGTTTTTATAAAGTAAGACTGCATTCATAAATAGGAGGAAAAATGCAAACAGTACAGAGTAAATCAGATTGTTGGTTCTGTTTCTTTGCAAACTAGTGATGCTTAAACACCCTTTCCAAGAATACTATGAATTTCCCCAACTCCAAGTAGAGTTCTTCCTAATGTCATTTGAAAGTGCACTGGATTTCAGAAACTATGTAGAGATGCCACATCTGATACAAGAGCCTGGCAAAACATTTTTTTGGCCTGGTTCACTTCTGATCTTCTGAGATTTATTTTTCCCTTGTCCCTCTTTCCTTTTCTCTACCTCTGTTTTTCTTCTTCCTAGAACTGCCCCTGATAACTCCCTGGGCAACATTCCAGATTTTCTTTTTAATAGCATGTGCCCTCCAACGACAGGTTTAGTGAAAACTGAAGGGGGAGAGCATAAACGGAGGAGAGAACACAACCCACACCCACTCCTACTCCTCCCAGTCCCAAGAACGCCCTCCATAACCTCTTTTGTGACCCTCTTTTCCTCTCTGGCTCAGCTTGTTCATCTATTCAGGGCAAGGGTGGAAGGTCACTGGGAGGAGCCACACTAATTGCATAAGGAAATCTCCTAGTAATGTGAAAACATTGGGGAAAACCAAGAAAGAAAAACGAAGCACGAAAGAGAAGTTGCTGCCAAAAACTGCTATTGAAACCCTTCAGATTTATTTAGAGCATATTGCTCTGCATATAAATATGAAACCAAACAAATCTCTAAGCCAGCCTGTTTAGACCAATTTGACATTTCAATGGAAAATAAAGCTGTGCCTCTGTGATGCCAAAATATCTAGATAAAAAGTGAAGAATTTTGTCAAATACAAATGTATTTTAAGCTTATTACCTGAGTGCAGCCCTGTACTTGGGCACTGATGAGAAGATAAGAGAAGCAGAAAACAGGGTCCTTTGATTCAAAGAGCTTACAATATGGCAGTGAACATTAGTAAGTGGGAACACAGAGAAAAACAGGGCCCTTCTATTCAAGGAAGTTAAAATATGGAAGCAAATATTAATAAGTGGGACACACTGGCTAAAATAACAGCCAACCAACACATATGCTGACCACTCTCTTAAATAAAATTATTTACCTAGTATTAGTACTTATCGCCTATAACTTTTCTTTATAGCTTTTAACAACTAAATCTCTGTTCTATCAATCTTGCCATCCATCTGTCCAACCATCCATTTCTTTATATCTCTATCTCTGTTTATCTATTTGAAGAGAAAAATATTATTTATTTTCTTATTTCTTCCCTCTAGAATGTAAGCTCCATGAGAAAGGGGGTTTGGCTTTGTTCACTGCCATACCATGGTCCAAGAACTGAGTCTCACACATAATTGATATTCAGTAAAAATTTTTTGAATGAACTAATGAAATAGAGCAATGAGATATTAACAAGAGAAATCAGGAAAATCTTTATAAAGAAAAGACATCTTGGGCTGAACCATGAAGGACAAACAACATTTGGATAAGTAAGAAGGAAAGAGCATTCCAGATATGGCAGAGCATGCCCTAAGATGCCAGGGCTGGAAGAGCACAGTACAGGAAATATGGGGGAAAGATGCCTACCCTCTCTAAAAGAATGTATATCAATGTCTGGTGGCCCAGATTTGGTAGATAAAATATTAGAATTATTATTATTTTTTAACTCACAAGTTAATGATATCATTATTGATATTGAATGATATCATTCAAACATAGTCTCCAAGTATTTGTCCCATCTTTCTAGGAGCTTGCAACTCAGTATCTTCTTCATTTAGGAATGGCTCTTCATTCTTTATCAGAATTACTGAAGCTTAAACTTTAGGGACCACCATGCTTAGCTTGCTTTCTGATTTCCAGTCTGGTCTCTGATCTCTTTTGTCCCTCCTGCTTTAATAGTACTTGTGCTGATACTCAATATATACTTCACCCCCCCTTCACTAATGCCAAGCTAAATGTTTAGATGTGTGTGACAACATGATTGAACCTTGAGGACATTATGCTAAGTAAAATAAACTAGTCATGGACGGATAAATATTATAAGAATCTGGTTATATGAGGTATCTAAAATAGTCTAGAGACTAGAATGGTGATCACCATGGGCTGGGGGAGGGTGAAATGGGAAGTTCTTAATCAGTAGGCATAAAGTCTCAATCAAACAAGATGATAAAGTTCAAGAGGTTTGCTGTACAATACTGAACCTATAATTAACAATACTGTACTGTACACATACAAACTTGTTAATAAGGTAGATTTCATGTTAGGTGTTACTAACCACAATAAAATAACATTAAAAATAAAAATAAAATTATTAAATCAAGAAACCCTGTGTTCTACTTGTTCTACTGACCACTTGGCTCTCACATACATGAGACCACACATTCATTCTTTGCACAGGTTGTGGCCCAGTAGAAGCTATCTATGTAAGAGAAAGTTAATTCTGAAAGTAAATGATCATTGCTGAAAAAAAACAAGAGTTCCGAGAATCATAGTCATTTCTTATTTAAGCAAGAGATCTTAGATAAAATAAAATACTCATTTATTTTCATCTTGAAAAATGCCGGCTGCTATTAGTTATGCATGCGTAATGTGTCTAGCTATGTACAGCCATCACTATTATAGGCAGTAAGGTCTAGGTTTAGCTTGTGCTATGTTAAAAATACAGACTAGAAATGGGTGGCCTGGTTAACGGACTGATAGAAATAAAGTAGTTCAGTTAATCCTGACCTTAGACCATTTAAGCACATTCAAAACAAACACACTTTCCCAGCTATTTTGCAACTTAAATATTTTGGTATTAATTCTGTTGAGGCTGTCATTTTTATATAAATAAATATTTGTTAAGCAGTGTAAAGTATCATGCTGGTAAAAATTTGGTAGTATCTATAGCTCTCCATTTATCTTTTATGAGCTTCTCTTTTTTCCTGCTGCCTCTTCATCCGAAGGTTCATCTTGGTCCTGAATTCTTCTCATGCTGTATAGTTTTTCTAGCAGCTCTCGGTCAATTTGCCTATAGACAATTTGCCAATGTATTATTAGCCAAAAGGCAATTTCCTAAGTGGCAAAGCCACTTAGGAAAGTTGAAAACAACTCCCAGGAAGAAATGACTCTTTGCAAATTGCTTTTTGCTAAAACTATCCATGTTCCTCCCTGGATCAGTGACCTTATCCATTCACAGAGATTGAACTATCATTGTACTCACGTCTCCTGCATCCATATCACTCGTATGATATTCAACTTGTATGTTCCCTAAATACACTAAATTTTATATGACTAAAAGTACCCTTCTCAGTTCTAGTAATTCCAAATTGTTCCTCCAGTATTTCAGATCTCAATGAAAAGTACCACTTGTCACCCACTTTCCCAAATCAGGAACCTGAGTCATTAAAGATATATTTATTCTCTTGTTACCCTCTATGTGCCACCCGTTGCCTAGTCTTGCTGATTTCAATCTCATAATTAAATAGAGGATAATAATCATATCTGTGTTTCCTACAGACTCCTAAGTGCTTCTCAATCATCTCCTCTTCACCACTGTTGCATACTGATGAAATATCTGCCCCATCCATTTCTCTCTAAGTGATTCCAGGACTATTATAATGAGAACACAATCTGCCTCCATCCAATTTTTCCCTTTCACATTCTTCCTCTATTTTGCTACTAGAATAAGCTACAGTCCCATATTTAAAATTATTTACAGACTCCCTGTTGTCTATAGCAGTGGTTGCTAAAAGTTTCCATGAAACACCAATCCTGCAAGATGGTCTGTATTCAATAAGTTAAGAAAATGCTGCAAACGTTGTAAGATAAAACACAAATGCTACAAAATCATCGGTGTCCAAATAAGTTTAGAAAATACTGCATACTGAAAGAAAAGGAAAAGAAAAGAAAAATGAAAATACTGCATACTATAACCTCCTCCTACGAAATCACACAGGCCACTGACACAAAAAAGGTCCTAAAAAGACTGAAGAAAACCAATATATAACACTGTCTAACCTACCATATCCCAGATGCATTCTATTTTCCCCCAAGTAATAGCTATTAATAAACATTGGGACACATTTTGATAATGCTGGCATATTGTGATTTGATCATGCTAAGGGACTGAAATAAATGCCCTGACCCAGTCCACAGCCCTTGTCTTATCCCTTGCCCTCTTCAGCTCACAATTCCCATTCTGGTTCCTCATGAGCAGCATGTTCCTTCCCATGTGTCTTTGGCATGCTGCTCCTTTACCTGAAATGCTGTATTCTAAACCCTCTACCACTTCCACTTTCTAACTCCTGGTCATCTTTCAAAACATGTCTCAAATTTCATCTCCTCTAGGAAACTTTCTGACCTTTCTGGTCTACCTCTGGTTTCCCTCATAATATCCTACTCATACAGCACTTAACATCTTTGAATTAAAACCAGCTTTATTTCCCCCATATCTACATCTTCTCAGGAACCAAATCATTAATATAGAATAAGTGCTCAAGAAATAGCTGTTGAACTGTAATAAACTGACCCATGATGAAGATAACAGATGATGATAAAGTTTTTAGGAAGGTATAAAATATCACAATCCCTCAGTATTTAAAAAAGTATATCTGAAAAAACTGTTTTCTTTAAAAAAAGACAGTTTTTAGTATGCATCTTATTTTTTAAATTGATGCTATTTATTTATTTATTTATTTATAAATTTTACTTAGTTAACATACAGTGCAGTATTGGTTTCTGGAGTAGAATACAGTGATTCATCACCTACCTACCATGTCATTCCATTTACAAATGTTAGTGATTTGTAATGAAATTTTCCTTCTCACTTGTGTCTGCATGTTGTGATCATTCATATCAGATATTCCAATATTTTTTCTGTACTAAAAATAAGGGGAAAAAAAACTACTGAAAATGTTTACTATGGGAACATTCTACGGGGGAACCACACCACCACTTTGGATCTTGAAATATATACACACCTAATGCCAATGTAAGGACACTGAATCCATGTCTTTGTTCAACCTTATTCAAGAACAGCTGCTCTTGGGGCGCCTGGGTGGCTCAGTTGGTTAAGCGACTGCCTTCGGCTCAGGCCATGATCCCGGAGACCTGGGATCGAGCCCCACATCGGGCTCCCTGCTCGGCGGGAAGCCTGCTTCTCCCTCTTTCACTCCCACTGCTTGTGTTCCCTCTCTGGCTGTGTTTCTCTCTGTCAAATAAGTAAAATATTAAAAAAAAAAAGGGGGCGCCTGGGTGGCTCAGTTGGTTGAGCGACTGCCTTCGGCTCAGGTCATGATCCCGGATCGAGTCCCGCATCGGGCTCCCTGCTCGGCAGGAGGCCTGCTTCTCCCTCTCTCAGTCCCCCTGCTTGTGTTCCCTCTCTGGCTGTGTTCCTCTCTGTCAAATAAATAAAGTCTTTAAAAAAAAAAAAAAAAAAAAAAAGAACAGCTTCTCTTCATTTTATTTACCTCAAACCTACCAATCCTGTTTAGGGTGTGAAGCAGGTCCAGTCCAAGCCTCCTGTGTTTAGCTGTATATAAAAGATGACAGCTTTTCTTCTGAGTAAAATTACCTCATGCATGTTTCCCCCCAAATCTCAACTGCCTTATACTCAAGTTCTAGGTTTCCGAGAGTGAGCAGAGATCACTGACCAAGTACAATGTCCTTATCAACTTATGTGTGAATACAAGTTGCGCCCATAGGTGTAATGTATAACAAATGTTTGAGATAAATATTCACTAACCCTAACTGATTTACTTCAAATTAAAGAAGATACCTCCTTCACTTAATCATTTGTTCATTTATTCGATAAAAGTACGCTAAACACCTATTATGTGTCAGGTCCCACACATAGTACCTGAAAAGACCATAGTGAGGTAATAATGGTAAACATAAGCATAAATAATATATTAAAAATAATAAATATAAATATAAATAATGGTTGCACATATTGAGTACATACAATATGTAAGATGTCATGCTAAGTCATGTGTATATTATCCCATTTGATCTTTACAAGAAGCTTGTGAAGTCAGTGCTCTGCTATTCCTTTTCACATAATAGGATACTGAGACTTAGAGATGTTGGTATAGCACCTGGGATCACAGAGGCAGCAAACATCAGAGACATGTCTGAATCCAGACAGCCTGTCTCCTGTGAAGCTCCTGTGCCTGCCAGGCAAAATAGCCCAACAGTGGTCACACAATATACCTCTACCAAACTTCCCACAGACATATTCCTTACACAACTTCTGTTATACCACATCTTAAATAGAATCGATAAGGAACAATTTCAAGGGTTTTAAAGTGACAAAGGTATAGGAAATCAAATTAAAAGGTTTATTTTTTAATCAAACAACTCTGGAGCATATAGTGCTAGCAAGTATTTGATGAATATTAACTGACTGTAGTTAATGGGAAACTGTACTTAATGTGGTTGCACTATGTAACCTTTGAGGTACCTTCAACCAGGAGATTCTGTGATTAAAGAAGTGGTTTAATCTAGTTGTTTCTAGATCCCATCTCCAGACTGTCTCTCAAAAATCAAATTTAGTTCAGGCTATTTTCAAAGGAATGGACTGGACTAAGCAAGCCACTCATCCATATTTATACCAAAAGAAAGAGGTCACCTGCAGAGGAGTGGCCAGTTAGGACCTATTTTGTCTCAACTTGTATCCTGTGACAGAATGGAATTCAAGACATAAAACATAGCAAATGTGTTCCACTGCATCATGGAGGAACGTTAGGAAGAGGCGCTGATTTGTCCAATTGTGTAACAAATGAATTTTCTAGGTAACCAAGCTATTCTAAAACAGTGACAAATGTTTTTTATAGATCCAACACATTAGAAGTTGTTTTATAGGATTTGATCAGTGTAATGAATTATGGTGGATCCTGAATGTACAAAGAATGCAATTCCCTGATGTTCATTGTGTAAATTTCCTGCCCTACCCCAGCCCCTGGCTCATTTAACCATATATTCTCCCTAAAGGCCAAAAAACAAGATTGCTTGCACAGTGTATTTCCTGACTAATTTATTAAGATGGTTGCTTGGGTTATACAATATTCCCAACCCAAAGGCCACTCACTGGCAAGAGAAAATAATCCCTTTTTTAATTAAGAAGGAAAAAAATATCAGACTGAATTCCAAGCTATTTGACCAGTTTGACCTGGTCTTAGACCTCATTCACATTTCCATGAGCTCAGAGGTGAACTCCAAATCCCACTTTAGGTTCAAGTTTTGTTTAAAGTACTGTTCAGGGGAAAAGAATCATTTTTCTAGCTGTCCTGGAATTTGAATGTAAGGTGATAACCAGGTGCCAAAGTGATAGGCTGTTATAATATCATATGATCCAAAGTCCACTTATACATAGAAGTTCTGGACTTTGCAGCAAGAACTGAAATATTATGCATCAATTCCTATGTTCTGAATGTATCTTTTCCTCATGGGAAGCAACATTTTCATAGGAATTTTGGAGCTGGGTCAACCAGTGACCTGAAATTAAGTCCAGGGTCCCTACATTCCTTAAGCAGGCATTTTTAGCAAACCAAATAAAATACCTTATGTAGGCCAATAAAACATGTAGCAACGATATCACCATATAATCACTATCACTTAAAGAAAATTCTGTGATCAGAATGAGAGAGTCCACCAATAATTTAGCTCATGATGTAAACACTCCAATTTAATCTGCTTGACTTTAGGATTGAATATGTTTCTAATACAATTCATCTTAATTTTTTTTTTTTTTTTTTGGAAACAGGATAGGAAAGTGCTGGTTCCTGGTTAGAATGGTAGTTCTGTGTTGTCACTGACTCATGATGGGAAACCAACCAAGTCACAATTCCTGTGAGTCTCAGTTCTCTCACTAATAAACTAAGAATCACACTAATGAGTACCAAGGCCCATCCCATTTTTAAACTCTATAATTCTTTGTTTCAACTAATAGTTAAGGTTTAGATTATCTTATGAATGAAAAATAAAACATGTTTTTACTTAAAAATTAATATAAGAATATATATACTTCAAGAAACTTAACTGTGAAAGAATATTTGAGTTGAGGGCTAGAAAGATTCCTTTAAAACACTTCATACTATGAGCTAAATTCAAATAACTACTTCAGAAACTTTTACTTTTGAGGAACTGCTGGGAAGAAATAATTGTGTTAAGCAGAGGAAGGATGACAAAGAAGATTTTAAAATCAGAAAGACCTAAATGCAAATCCTGTATTCATGATATTATCTTGGATAAATTATATCATCTCCTAGGCCTCAGCTTCTTCATCTATAGAGTAGGGATAACATGTACCTCCTAGGTTGTTATAAAGATTAATGAGACATAAAAGGCATCTAGCGTGGTGACTGGTATAGGATAAACACTCAAATATAACCCACTTTTTCTTTTTCCTTCCTAAAAGTCTTTGCACTAAGGGCAAAAAATTCTTGTTTCAGTAGAAGCAAGAGTGAAACCAACAGGCTGGGAATCTCCTGAGTCTAGGAAGACAATATTTCATAGCAGTTACCAGTGTGCAATTTAGGGTCTCACAGACTTGCATGCATATTCAAGCTCTGTGTTACCTTTGGGAGCATAGGCAATTTATTTAAGTTCTCTGAAATGCAGTTTTTCATCTGTAAAGTGGTTATTATAAGGCTTAAAAGAGAGACACTGTGGAACTGTATCTATATCACTTCACTAGAACGCAATAAATCGAAGCTATTTGTATTATGTTTATATTCTCCAAACTTGAAACAGTGACTGGAATAAAGAAGGAAATCAATGAATATTTCTGAAGGAATGACTAACAACACTGATAATCTGTGTCTTCTGGGAGCAAGATAGGCCCTGGAATCCCACAGCTTCCTATGGAAGGCATGTCATTTTCTTTTTCTTTCTTTCTTTTTTTTTTTGGCATGTCATTTTCAAAGACATCTTTCTTGACATGAAAACAATGCCATGTAAACCACTTGTGTTCTTTTTATGGAACCAGCTGGGGACTCCTCATGCTTTTTGTTCTCAGTTAAAAAATCTTCATGACATTTTTTGTGGGTGTGCCCTTGATTGTCCTAGAGAGGTTGGGAGGGCGGGTGGAGATGGCTAAAAAACTTCAGGAAATTTGAAATAAAGGTTATATCAGACCCCGTGGGTATCCCTGTATTGGTTCCACAGAAAAGTTCTAAAAATTGTTTACTCGTATAAACATAGGTAAGAAATACTGGCACTTCATTAGGTTTAAACATACAATGACAAAACGACATTAGAGTACTTATACTTTGATAGGTCTGTACCTCTAGAATCCAAAAATATAAGAGTTCTATTATTAGAACATTTAAAATAAAATTATATCATAATTTTAGGTTGACATTTAAAAAACAACGTATGGGCTCCCTCTGCTGGATCTTCAGACTGTAAATTACAGAAACAGTTTTAGTACCTTATAGCTACCTAACCAATTGGATTATCCATGGTGATGAAATTAACACAAAGAAGTGATGAGAATCCACTTCTAATCCACAGTAAAACAGTTTGCCAAATAAAGAAGCTGAAATATTTTTTTGTTAGTATTAAAAAATAAGCACTTTATTTTGTTTCATTTCAAGTAGGAGACAGCAAATGTTTTATGTTTTTAAAAGGAGGCACAGAATTTCTTCAGAGAAAGGTCACATGTGGTCCATGGTGCCTGTTGCCAGGGTAACCATGTCCTCTGTCTATACATGTCAAGGCCAGTTGCTTCATTTGGAGACAATCAGATGCAAAGGTAATAAGAGTTAGGTCAAAAGAAACAAAATGCAAATTATGATGTTCACACTGCTTCAGAAAAATTACAATGTGGTTATCCTGCAACTCAACTTAGAAAACTCTCCACTTTAATAATGAATTTCCTTGAATTTTATTAATATCACTGTCTCCTTAAAAAAGTATGTTCTGGTAAATACATAAACACTTCATGCCTTTGCATTGGGGACTTTCTCTATTTACTAAACTTGGAAGGAGATGTGAGGACAAAATGTTCTTCAATAAAATCAGAACTTTTCTTTTCCAAGAGTCATAAAACATTTATTCAAAACTCTGTAAAAATATTACTCTTTTTAGTTTATACAGTATTTCTGAATAAGGTTCTTCTTCTTCCTTTTTTTTTAATGCTCAACAACCCTGAATTTAGATGTTGCATTTAAAAACTGTTTGCTGAAGGAAGGCTATAATTAGTATAAGGAATATTGAATTCCACTTCAAGAATGGCAAGTTATTGGTCTGCTTTGTTTATATGAAGAACAGAAATAGAACTTACTGCAGAAGACTGGAGTCTGATCTATTAATTTAGTGTAGATTTTTATATCAGGATGCACAACATTTACATATACAAGTGAGTGCTCATGTATTCATGAAAAAAACGCTATTCTGTCAAGTTTCATGGACTTTACACTATTATTTTTTATTATAAAATTTCCAAATCCATAAAAATTTTTTTAAAAACACCTTACTTTGTAAGTATTGATAGTGGTTTCCATTTCAAAAATAGCCACAAATATGTCAATATATTTAAAATGACCTCTTTCAGAATATTTCTAGAAAGGTAACCAAAATAATTCCTTAAGTTGAAAAGTCTAAGTTATTAGCTACAGGATGATATAGTTCCTTGTTTTGCTTGTAAAGGTTAAACATATATTTCCCCAAAGTTTTCATTTTTCATTCTCTCTTACAACACATGTTACTGGAAATTTTAAAAAATCTTTATCAAAAAGGAACGCAGAGCCATTGCATCTTTTTCTGCAGGGTTTCCCATTGGGCCCACCTTGAAAAGGAGCCGAAGAAGCTAAGAAGAAAAGATGTATGTGGTAAAAGAAATGAATGTAGAACGAACTATGGATAGTTTTTTTTTTCTTTTAAGATTTATTTTAGAGTTTTAGAGAGAGAGAGAGGGAGGGAGAGCAGAGGGAGGTGCAGAGGGAGAGAGAGAGAATCCTAAGCAGACTCCCTGCAGAGTACAGACCCTAATATTGGGCTCCATCTCATGACCCTGAGATCATGACCTGAGATGAAATCAAGATTTGGATGCCCAACCAACTGAGTCACCTGGGTGCCCCAAAATAGAGTGTCTTTTTTTTTTTTTTTTTTTTTAAGATTTTATTTATTTGACAGAGAGAAACACAGCCAGAGAGGGAACACAAGCAGTGGGAGTGAGAGAGGGAGAAGCAGGCTTCCCGCTGAGCAGGCAGCCAGATGCGGGTCTTGATCTTAGGACTCTGGGATCATGACCTGAGCTGAAGGCAGAGGCTTAATCATTGAGCCACCCAGGCGCCCCATTAAAATAAGAGTGTTATACAGATATACTGAACATATGCTCCATTTTACTGGGGACAATTCTGGTTGATGCTTATTTTCCTGGCATTATTAACTGTGATTTCGTTCTCAAAAATGTCTGCTTTCAATGATAATTTATATGACTATCCTATTTACAATATAAGCACTTCTGACACCGCTACCATTTGTTTCCTAGAATATCATTTCCAAATGTGCATTTACCTGATCTTTAATCTCTCCATATATCAGGAGTTCTACAGTTGTCTGAGAAATGCTGCATACTCTATGCAGTGGTCTTCTTGGTGAGTCTAAGATACATTTACACATTTAAGAGTTTTGGGGGGGGGAGAGAGAGCAGAGGGAGGTGCAGAGGGAGAGAGAGAGAATCCTAAGCAGACTCCTTGCAGAGTACAGACCCTAATATTGGGCTCCATCTCATGACCCTGAGATCATGACCTGAGCTGAAATCAAGAGTTGATTTGCTCAACTATGCTTACTTCAAAAATTCTGAAATTTTTGGACTATCAGCAGCCCCCTCATTTTTCTGCATGATGTTTATTAATATAAGGCAACATGGAGCTATTAACTATCCATAGTTACATGAATTGAAATAATATGATGCAACATGAAGCTATAACTATCCATAGTTATAAGAGCACTGAGTTCTAATTAGCACAGGATCCATACACTATTTCTATACTTATTTTACTGTACCCCATCTGAAGAATTAAAATTGTGGGGAAACAAAGGTATCCATTAGAATGCCAGCAGCTAGAATTCTGCCAGAGAATATCAAGGGTGCTCTAATTTAAAGTAAAAAGTATTCATAAAGTTCATTCTACAATTCTTGGTTAGAAATTAGATTGCATTTACCCACACATTCCACTGAATCCATTTCTTTATTTAGTCTTTATTACATTCAAAGCACCTGTCACACACTGTGTCAGGATGCATAACAGAAATTGTTATATCCAGGGACTTAGACTGGCTAAGAAAATCTTCTCCACTCCTGGTATCACTTACTCTCTTCACTTTTCTCCCATATCACTCATAGGTTTCTACCACACTATGTAATTTTTAATTGATTTTACCTACTCTTTATTTTCTGTCTCTGAGCTAAAATGTAAATTCCTTGAGAGTAAATGCTCTGTCTCTTTTATTCAGAGGCTTTTATTTTGTTTCTCTTAATTTACCTCAAACATTAAAAATAGCATAAAATCCAGGCTTAATTAATTTTTCTTCAATGAACAGATTAATGAATAAATGAACTCCTTAAGGGAACCCTTAGTCATGGGGCTAGCTCAATATAGGCATGTTTTCTGAAGAATGAAGAAATGAAGGAGTAAATGCATGAGAAAACAGGTATGTAGCTGGATCTCAGAGAAATACATAAGACTGGAAATGTTTGCTATGGAGAAACTTGAATATCATGTTAATGGTCTGGTTACCACTTACTGTGCAATTACTATGGGTCATGCACTATATGTCAGGAATAATATCAACATATTCCTATAACAAACCCAAAAGGTAAGTATTATTTGTCCCCTATTTTAGATGAGAAAACAGGATCTCCTGAAGGGTTAAGTAACTTATTTCCCAAATCGTATGAACTGGCAGTGAAACTAGTCAAATCTAATAATCTGTTGACTCCAAGATTTATGTTCATTATACTGCCTTTTATTAGGCAGTGGAAAACCATAAAGATAAGTAACCAATGGAATAAAATCTTTGCCTCATTTTTTTTTTTAAAAGATTTTATTTATTCATTTGACAGAGAGAAACACAGCGAGAGAGGGAACACAAGCAGGGGGAGTGAGAGTGGGAGAAGCAAGCTTCCCACCGAGCAGGGAGCCTGATGTGGAACTCAATCCCGGGTCTCCGGGATCATGACCTGAGCCGAAGGCAGTTGATTAACCAACTGAGTCACCCAGGCGCCCGTGCCTCATGTTTTTATAGATAACTGCCATCACAACAAGTGAGAGATCATACAAATAAGAAATTGAATATGAGATCTTAGTAGGAGTTGGAATTCCAGCTGTGAAACTAAGAATTCAGGATGAGTTTATAGATTCCAGAGTTGTGATGTCCAAGATAGTGGCTACTAGCCTCATGAGACTACCGAGTGCTTGAAACAGGACTAGTCCAAACTGATATATGCTCTAAGAGTAAACTATACAACTTTGTTGGTATCCAAAACAAGTAAAGTATTTCATTAATGGTTTTAACTTATTACATGTTAAAATTATGATGCTGTAGATATTCTAAGATAACTCAAGTATATCAAAGTTAAGTTAATATGCTTCTTTACTTTTTATAAGGTGGCTACTAGGGAAATTATACATGTGGCATGTACTATATCTCTACTAGAATTCTATTCTATTCTATTTAATAAAGGAGTTCCTTGAATTCTTAATCAATCAATCTATTCTATTCTATTTAATAAAGGAGCTCCTTGAATTCTTAATCAATCATGGGGGAATACCTTAGAATAATAAGCAGGCCAAGAAAAGAATCTTGAGAGAAACCTACATTTAGTAACTAGGTAAAAAAGGAGGAGATAACAGAGGAGACTAAGAAGTGATCTAAGATGACAGTATCAAGTAAATTTGGCTACATACTACAGAAAGGTCATGGAGAATGACAACAGGGAAGAGGCTGTTAGATTTGATAATTAGGAGCTTATATATTTTTAAGACTCTTTAGAGTAGTTGTGGAAACAGCTAGTTTTAAAAAAGGGGAAGAGATGGGACTCAAAATATATACCATTTAAGTAAATGGATGACATAAACATGTTTGTAAATTTAATGGAGGGAAAGAGATTAAAGATTCAAAAGGAAGAAGAGAGCATTATCATAGCAAAGTCCCATCATCAATTCTATTTTTTTTTCCAAGATTTATTTATTTAACAGAGAGAAACACAGCTAGAGAGGGAACAGCAGGGGGAGTGAGAGAGGGAGAAGCAGGCCTCCCGCGGAGCAGGAGGGATTAGGGGCTCAATCCTGGAACTTTGGGATCATGACCTGAGCAGAAGGCAGACGCTTAACAAATGAGCCACTCAGGTGCCTCCCATCATCAATTCTAGAAAAGTAACTCAACTAAGAAAAGATTCAATATATTTTTCCATTGAAGCTACAGGGAAGGAGAGGAAATTCAGGGATTCACATCAATTTTATTTCCTATAGTCTCTGAGATGAAAGAGATCAGGTTATAGTCTGGGAGTCAGAAGGTTGAGGCTCAATTTTCGAGCTTAAGAAGTGTGAGAAAGGCTTGGAAAAAACACAGCAGCATATCATCACTAAAGAATGATAAAAGAGTGGGAAGTGAGTGGTGAAGAGCCAAAGGAGTTTGTTGCCTTCTCTAGCAGAGCTAAACTTTCTGAGGTTTACTCAGGATTAGAAATTGACAAAGTAAGTGAATGAAAGAGAAAGAGCCTCTTCTGAGCTTGTGTAAGGGTAAATAAAATTGCAAACATGATGCCCAGATTAGATTAAAAGAAGCTTCCAAAGCCAGGAGGGGAGACTCTATAGGATGAAAGGGAATGAGTGCTATTTTGTTGCACATATATTTTCTTCATCTACCAACTGATCTCACAGGCATTTATGAGGTTCTGGCTCATCCTTGTGGGATTCCAGTCATCTGGTGATTTTCTCTTCTTGCCTGCCTACCGTGTGGACTGCAGGCTACCAATAGACACAGAAACAGCTTTCAGGGACTTTACCCAGTGCCTCCAAGTCAATTCTCTGTAATTAATCCTTTAACTCACATGATAGGGGGGTGGTAATCTTCCTACTGTTCCTCCTTCTCTAGTTGAATCCTAACTGATACAAAATTAAAAGCCTAAGAAAAAGACAGCAAAACCCTGGTGGTCAGGAAAAAGAGATTTCCTTTACACATTCATTTATCAATTTATTCTAGGTGCCAAAATAATATGTCACATAAGACAGGAGTCTTGACAAGCATTTATTAAAACAAACAAGTGAAATAAAACTGCATGGAGTAAAGAGGGGGCTCAAGGCAGAGATGATCATTCTGCTTCGCTGGATTTCAAAGGAATGCTGACTTGAGGGTGTGGTCTATTGTTTACAACACACATTAGAACAAGAACAAAACCAATTTCTCCTTTGGCCCAAGATACTGAACAAGTGAAAGGAGAAACTAATGCTTGGAAGTGATTTTCAGGAAATGATGTGGGATCTTGAGTTTTAAAACTGTAATTCCACCTCAACATCACCTAGTCATTATCTATCACCCCACATCAGCTTATTTTCTCTCACATTCCCTGGACATTAATTTCCCAAGTTCCTCAAACACAAAACTCTGCAATATTCTCTACTCTTTTTCCCCCCAATTTCTTTTTTTTTTTTTTTTTTTTTTTTTATTTGACAGAGAGAAACACAGCCAGAGAGGGAACACAAGCAGGGGGAGTGAGAGAGGGAGAAGCAGGCTTCCTGCCGAGCAGGGAGCCCGATATGGGACTCGATCCCGGGTCTCCGGGATCATGACCTGAGCCGAAGGCAGTGGCTTAACCAACTGAGCCACCCAGGCGTCCCGCCCCCAATTTCTTTTAGCACCACTACCCATCTTGTTGCCCTCTGCTACTGCCTTCTTAATTGGCCACCAAATCCTGTTATTCTATTTTAGTATCCTCTCTTACATGAATATCTTCTTATGAAATTCTGCTGCCATTGCCATAAATAAGGCCATCACTGCTGCTCACCTGGGCATTTTCATGAGCCTTCTAAAGGATATTTCTGTTCCCAAAGTTCCCACAAATCTGACCCAGTCATTTTCCTGCATAAATATCACTGAACCTCTTCTAGACATTTCAAACTCCTTATCATAGTACCTTTTCATTCAAGGCTCTGGCAAGCATTTTCTACATTTCCCATCACTTCTCATCATCTATCTCTACTAGACTTCTGCGGGTCATTCCTAAATAACACCATTTCTTCCAGAACTTTATGGCTTTGTGTATACTGGTTCTTGGCTTAGAATGCCCCCTACAACCTTCTGCTTGTGATAAATGCCTCTTAATTCTTCAAGACAGGTTCAAGTTCTCCATCAGGCATACTCCTCCTTGACCCTCAGAGCAATACATGTGAATCTTCCTTTTGACATAAATTTTGTGTTAAATAATAAGTATCAATTTACAAAGATGCTTCTCATTTTGGTACTATCACCTCTTGAGGGCTATAATAGCATGTATTAGTATGATTTAACTAGCACATATGAATTTAACAATGATAACAACATAAACAAATGAATTTAATTAATGAGTATCACAGAGAACCATATTTCAAACAGAGGTTTACATTTACTGTGCAGGCTCTCAGCTGAGCCCACAGAAAACTACTTCATTTATCAAATACAATAGTATAATAGTATAATAGCATAAATACATTTCCAGATATTTTTCTTAGAACTTTAGTTGCAAAAAAGACAGCATTTCAGCCACTTAGTAAGTTAGACCTATATTGTGGCCTGGCCCAGAAAACTAATCACAATTTATACTATTGCTGTTTATTTACTGATTATTTCTATCATTAAGAATATTCCTCAGTGGGGCGCCTGGGTGGCTCAGTTGGTTAAGCAACTGCTTTCGGCTCAGGTCATGATCCTGGAGACCCAGGATCGAGCCCCACATCGGGCTTCCTGCTCAGTGGGAAGCCTGCTTCTCCCTCTCTCAGTTCCTCTGCTTGTGTTCCCTCTCTAGCTGTGTTTCTCTCTGTCAAATAAATAAATAAAATCTAAAAATAAAAAAAAATATTTCTCAGTTTACAGCAAGCAGGGTGACTCCAGAAATGAGATTCTCCACCTACAGCCATGCCATCTGATTGGTAAATAGGGAGAAAAAGATGGACGGAAGAATGCCAAAAATAGCATTTATTTTTGTTTCACAAGGCACAGCTGCTTGGCCTTGGCCTACAATGAGAAAATTAGCCTGGGATTTGAGTTATACAACTGAAGGCTGTGTAAATCACCATGCTCAAGCCAAGAAGCAAGCAGACAGAGCTGATTGCTCCCAAAGCAAAGCTAGTCCCTAGGACAGAGAACTCCTGTGTTTTGCATAGGCAGGATAATTAATTCATAGCCAAGGGTTGAGGGTAGCTCCTAGTCCCTCCTAGCAGGACAGTCTGTTTCAGAAACTGAGAGTAGTTTCTAGAGAGGCCCCCACCCATTCTCCCTAAGGCAAGAGGGCTGAGATAGCTCCATCCATATTGCAAAATCTTCTAGCACCATCTGACCAGAAGGCCTGGAAACAACTCCTGGAAGCCGTGCTGTCTTGCTTGACTCAAGTCAAAAGGCAACAGTTTGCAGAACAAAGCCAGTGCCCTATTCCATCAGGGAATGTGGGGTGCAAGTCAGCTTGAGTTTAAGACAAAAAAGAGCTTTACTGACTTTACAGCTGCTTCCCCCACTGCACCTGGGCAGAGAATCTAATTCAGAGTCCAGCTCATTGCAGAATACAGCCTTCAGCCTGTTTAACCAGGAAACCTAATAAGAGTACACAGGAAGCTTCACAGTTCATTCAATAGCCCTACATGAACTAACACTTAAACAGACAGTACAGACAGTGGCTTTCCTCATTTATAGGACAAAATTGGTGACCTGACTTGAGACTTCAGGTGCATACCTGAAAATTCAGTGCATACTCTGACCTGATTTAGGTCCCTAAATAATAAAGTACAAAAGTCCTGAGTCCTATCCTACTGCATTGCCAGGGCAGAGAAGCTAATTCATAGCTCCAACTATTACTGAATATAGTACCTAGTCCTGACTATCTGTAAGCCTGAAGAGAGAGTATGGGAAACTATGGAACTCAGCCCTTACCTAGGTAGGGAACCAAGTCAGTAGTCCTATCAAACTGTGAAAAGTCAAAGACAAAAGAATTTTAAGATCAGTAAAAGAAAAGAGAATTTAAAAGTAAGGGAAACCCATAAGACTACAGGTGGATTTCTCAACACAAACTTTTCAGGCCAGAAATAGGTAACATATTCAAAATACTGAGAGAAACTAACTGCCAATCAAGAATTCTATACCCGAGAAAGCTATGCTCTGGAAATTAGGGCAGTATAAAGGCTTTCCTCAACAAACAAAAGCTGCAGAATTCATTACCACCAAACCTGCCTTACGAGGGGTGAGTTCTTTGAGTGTAAGTAAAACCAAAACCAAAGCACCGATTAACATCATCAATACATAAAGAGATAGTATAAATATCACTGGTCATTTTAAGTATATAATCATACTTAGATTCTACAGTATGGTAATAGTAGTCCAAAATTCACTTACAATTCTAGTTTAAATTTAAAAAAATGAATGTAATAAAGTAACTGTAACTGCAGTAATCTGTTACTATTACACACACACACACACACGCACACACACACACACACACAAACATGTAGATTATAAGAGTAATAACCTAAAACGTAAGTAGAAGAAGTAAAAGTGTAGTGTTTACTAATTCTATTAAAGTTCAGTTACTATCAGATTAAAATAGGGTGTTATAAATTTAAGACATTTTATGTAAGCCTCATGGTAACCAATACCATGGTTAATGGGAAAATCTTGCAGTAATTACACAAAAGAAGTGACAAAAAAGTCAAAGTATCTGATACCAAAAAATATCAAGACACCAAAAAGATAGCCGGATAAGAACTAAGGAACAACAGATATACAAAAAACAAACAAACAAACAAACAAACAAAAACCAGAAAACAATTCACAAAATGGCAACAGTAAGTACTTACCTATTGATAATTACTTTAAATATAAATGCATTAAACTCTCCAACTAAAAGACAAAGAATGACTGAAGTATACAAAAACAAGATCTAACAATATGCTGCCTACAAGAGACTCACATTCCCTTTAGAGATACACATGAACTGACAGTGAAGGGATGGAAAGAGACATTTCAAGCAAATGATAACCAATCAAAAGAAAAAGCAACTATACTTACATCAGACAAAATAGACTTTAAATAAAAAATGCTAAAATGAGACAAAGAATGTCATTATATAACGATAAAGGAATTAATAATCAAAAAGATGTAACAATTGCAAATGTTTATGTGTTCAACATTGAAGTATCTAAATATATAAAGCAAAACCAAGGACTAAAAGTGGAAACAAATAAAAAGCAATACAATAATAACTGAGGATGTCAATACCCACCTCTCAATAGAACAAAGAAGAAATTAAAAGAGAAATAAAAAAAATTGGGGGGACAAATGAAAATGGAAACACAATATATCAGAAATTGTAGGATACAGCAAAAGTAGCTCTAAAGCAGTAGTTCATAGCAATAAACGCCTGCATTAACTAGCATGAAAGATCACAAATAAACAGCCTAACTTATGCCTTAAGGAAAAGAAAAACAAGCTGAACCCAAAGAAGAAGAAAGAAGAAAAATGAAAGATGAAGAAGAAGGTGGTGACAGATTAGAACAGAAATAAATGAACTAGGCAACAGAAAAACAATAGAAAAGATCAACCAAACTAAGTTGGTTCTTTGGAAAGATAAAGCTGACAAATCCTTAGGTAGACTAACCAAGGAAAAAAGAATAAGGACTCAAATCAACAAAATTATAAGTGAATAAAGAAACATTACAAATGAAACTACAGAAATTCGAAGGATCATAAAAGGCTACTATGAAAAAATATATGCCAAAAAACTGGACAAGTTATAAGAAATGGAAAAATTCTTAGGAATATAAAACTTACTTAAACAAAATAAGAAATAAACAGAAAATCTGAATAGACCAATTACAGTAAGAAGATTTAATCAGTTTCAAAAATCTCTCACAAAAGAATGCTCATGCCCAGATGGCTTTACTGGTAAATTTTACCAAACATTTAAAGAAAAACTAACACCAGTCCTTCTCCCAGAGAATCAAAGATGAGGGAACACTCCCAAACTCATTTTACAAGGCCAGCTTGTCCTGATACCAAAACCAGAAAAGGCTACTAGTAGAAAAGAAAACTATAGGCCAAATCTTTGACAAATACAGAAGTAAAAATCTGGTATTTTTACAGATTACCAGCAAACCTAATGGTACCAGAAAACCTAATTCAGCAGCATATTAAAAGTTTCATATATCATGATCAAGTGGGATTTATCCCTGGGATGCAAGGATGGTTCAATACCAACCCACGTGATAGATCATATTAATTCAGTTAAAGAAAATAATCATATGACCATCTCAATAGACACAGAAAAAAATTCTTTAAAAGTAAGCATAAAAGAAACATATCTCAACATACTGAAGGTCATATATGATAAGCCCACAGCTAATATCACACCCAATGGTGAAAGGTTGAAAGCCCATTCTCTAAGATCAGAAATAACACAAAGGTGTCCACTCACCACTTCTATTCAACATAGTACTAAGAAGCCTAACTACAGGAATTAGGCAAGAAAAACAAATAAAAGATATCAGAATTAAAGGAAGAAGTAAATTTGTTTGTATTTGCAGATGACATACTTTTATATAAAGAAAATTCTAAAGACTCAACCAAAAGCTGTTAAATCTAATTAATAGACTCAGTAAAGTTTCAGGATACAAAATTAACTATCAGTAACATTTCTATACACAAATAACAAAATTTCTGAAAAAGACATAAAGAAATTAACCCCATTTAAATGGCATCAAAAACAATAAAATACTTAGGAATAAACTTAACTAAGGAGGTGAAAGATCTCTACTCTGAAAATTGTAAGACAATGATGAAAGAAATTAAGAAGATGGAAATAATGGGCAGGTATCCTGTGTTTATGGATGGGAAGAATTAATACTGTTAAAATGTCCAAAAGCTATCTATGGATTCAATACAATCCCTATAAGATTCCAATAGCATTTTTTACAGAAGTAGAAAAAAAAAACTCCCAAAATTTATATGAACCACAAAAGACCCTGAATAACCAAAGCAATCCTGAGAAAGAACAAGGCAGGAAGCATCACATTTCTTGATTTCGGGCTATACTACAATAAGCTATAGTCATCAAAACAGTATGGTGCCAGCATAAAAACAAATAGATCAATGGAACAGATCAAGAATCTAGAAAGAAACCCAAGAATATATTGTTAGCAAATATTTGACAAAAAAATCCAAGAATACTCAACAGAGAAAAAGACAATCTTTTCAATAAATGATGCTGGGATAACTGGCACACATAAAAGAATGCAACTGGATTCATATCATACACCACTCACAAAAATGAACTCAAAATGGATTAAACACTTGAATATAAGATATGACTCTCCTAAAAGAAAACAGAAGAATTCTTTGACATGTATCTTGGTCATGATTGCTAGATATGACACCCAAAGCATAAGCAACAAAATAAAAAATAAACAAGTGGGACTACATCAAAATAAAAAGCTCTCGGACTGCCTGGGTGGCTCAGTTGGTTAAGCGACTGCCTTCGGCTCAGGTCAAAATCCCGGAGACCCGGGATCAAGTCCCATATTGGGCTCCCTGCTCGGCGAGAAGCCTGCTTCTCCCTCTCTCACTCCCCCTGCTTGTGTTCCCTCTCTAGCTGTGTTTCTCTCTGTCAAATAAATAAAATCTTAAAAAAAAATTTTAAAAATTCAAAAAATAAAAAGCTTCTGCATAGCAAAGAAAAATCAACAAAGTGAAAAAAGAAACTTATGGAATGGGAAAAATATTTGTAAGTGATATAGCTGATAAAGGACTAATATCAGCTATATGGCTTACAAATATTATTTTATTTTATTCATTCATAAAAAGAATGAGGAAATCCTACCACTTGAGACAACAGGGGTGGGCATTGAAGGCATTATGCTAAGTGAAATAAGACAAAGAAACAAGTACTGTATGTCTCACTTGTATGTGGAATTTAAAAAGAGAAAATCAAACTTATAGAAAAGGGGATCAAATTTGTGGTTATTAGTGGCTAAGGATGATGTGAAGGGAAACTGGTGGAAGGTGGTCACAAGGTACAGATATTCAGATGTTAGATGAGTACTAGGGAGGTAATGTACAACATGATAACTACAGCTAATGTGGCTGTATGATATACAGAAAAGTTAAGAGAGTAAATTCTATTGAGCTCCCATCACAAGAAGAACCTTTTTTCTATTTTTTTCCTTTTTTTATTTTTATCATGTCTAGATGAGAAGATGGATGGATATTAGCTCAACCTAGTGTAGGAATCATTTCACAATATATGTAAAATCAAATCATCATGCTGTACACCTTAAATTTGTATAGTAATGTCAATTACTTCTCAATTAAATGGGGAGGGGTGGTATTCTTGCCTTTTGGTATTCCCATCGTCATATAATCCCATCCCTGTGAGTGTGGGTGGGATCTGCAATGCTTCTAACCAATACAATATGGAAAGTGATGGGATATCACCTCCAATGACTGTATCACTTATAATCTTGCTTCTGTCTTTCTAGCATACTCTCTCTATTGCATTCTTGGCTTGTACTCTTTGACAATATAAGAAGCCATGTTGGAGACATCCATATATCAAGGAACTAAGGGCTTCCTCTTACCAATAGCCAATTAGGAACTGAGGGTGGCCTCTAGCCAAAAATTGAAAACTAAATGGATCCTCTGTCCAACAAGCGTCAAAGACGTGAATCTTGCCAACTATGTAAGCCAATGTAATCCTGCCAATGTAAGCTTGGAAGTGGATATTCCCCAAGTCTGGTCAAATGAGACCTCAGACTAACTGACACACTGGTGGTAGCCTCATAAAAGACAATGAAGCAGGATTCAACTAAGCAATGTCTGGATTTTTGAGACACAGAAATCATAAATAATAAACAACAACAATAAATATCAATGCTTATTTTTAAGTCACTGAATGTGCGGTAATATTATGCAGCAGCAGATAACTTGTACTGCAAGTAAGACCTGAAGAAGGAGACTGATGGCTCAGGTAAGTATTAAAGTATAAGACAAATACCATAGGGTAGTGAAAAGCACTCTAGGCAAACATGACAGCATAACTAAAAGAACAGGAAGTAGTAGGGTTTGATGACTATACAAGTATTTCTATGTTACTGATCCACAGGTACAGAGTATTGAGTGGCAGGAGATAAAAAAGGAAAGGTATTTGAGTAGGGATTCCACCATGAGGGATCTTTTGGGCTTGTATGTCATATTAATGATTTGGATTTTATCCTACTGATGATGTGAAGCTATTGAAACATTCATGAAGGGCATGAACAATGGAGAGTTTTATGGTTTATGTAAGACCACTCGGGAAACTATGTGAACAGATAACTTTGAGGATAACAAGAACTAAAGCTGCCCTCCAGTTGACAGTGTTCCCAATGGGAGGTCAAGGTAATAAAAGATGACGACTGGAACCAGTAAAGAACAGAAAGATGGTAACTTATCGAAAAATAGTTAGCAAATAAAATCAGCATAATTTGGGAATTGGCATAAAGGCATGAAGGGAAGGAAGAAGTCAAATATATAATCATTTGACTTATAATTTGGATAATCATTAGTGATGGTTACATCAACTAGGACAAAGACTGCAGGAAGACAAAGAGCAGTTCCAGAAGGAAAAGGTAAATGGAGTTTTAATCTGAAGCTCAGGGTTGAGGTCTGCATAGACATGTAGATCTGAGTCTTGAGTTCAGTGATACTGGCTAAAATCAAGAGTCAAGACTGACCAGAAACAACAGGAAAAATCAGATCTGTGAGCTGAAGATAGAACTTAAGAGAAAACAGTGGTTAGGGAATATACAGCAGAAAAGATTATATAGCAGTGACAGAGCAGGAAGGTAAGAGAGAGAGACATGAGAAAAGTTTAAAGGCTTATTAGAAATTTCACCTTAGGGGTGCCTGGGTGGCTCAGTCATTAATCGTCTGCCTTTGTCTCAGGTTATGATTGCAGGGTCCTGGGATTCAGCCCCATATTAGGCTCCTTGCTCGGCGGGAGGCCTGCTTCTCCCTCTACCGCTCCCCCTGCTTGTGTTCCCTCATTCGCTCTCTCTCTCTCTGTCAAATAAATAAATATTTTTTTTAAAAAAGGAAATTTCATCTTATATTTAAGAAATTCCCTTTACATAATTTGTTTCAGTTGACTTGGACTTGAGCCAACTGGTTGGTGTTCAATGTATATAAAACTCTTCTTCCTCATCTCACTTTTCTTCTCCATCTAACCTTCCATACGCTTCCCTTAGCCAAATGGCTTTCTACACTTTTTTGATAAAAGTGGAACCAACTCTTTATACAAGATACTGGAAGGGAAGATTCTGGCCATTAATTCTAGAAGAGATTCTTTTTCTTTGAAATATGTGCTGGGAATAATAATAATTTGCCCTCAAGGATATTGCTTTGGCTACTGGAAATCACAGAGAGATTAAGGACAAAGGGCCACTGAGGATTATTTTTCAGGAAGTAGTTCAATGTCATATTTTCCAGGAGAATTGCTTTTATAGAAAAACAGATAGGTATAATAGAAATAACACTGGGGTAAAACGATTCTTTGATGTTAGCACTATAAAAGTATTAAAGGACCAAGACTGGGGGTGAGGTAGTAGGAAGAGAAAGGAAAAGAGAAACACCTGCATGTAAAGTAGAATTTTGTATCACCCTTTTGGTGGTGAGGAAAGGCTTAAACAGCTACTTGAATATTTCAGTATTGATGTGGTGTGATAATGTTGATGTGGTTACTGACTGGTGGTTAGAGCAGCAAAAGGAAAAGCCAGTTTTCTAAAAATTTACAAGATGGCTTTATAGATGGTTGCTTTGCACCAATGATGACATAATAATAGAAGTTATTATGTATAGGAAAGACACAAAGCAAGCAGTTAGATGAAAGGGTGAAATAACTCAGAGAGATCTGAGGCATACCTGGAAAGCAGCATGGTTGGAACCTTTAGCATTGAAAACACCTTCAGAGTTAGAAAGCAGAGACCATTTTGGAAGCTAGAAGAAGGAAACAAAAGAGAAAGGCAGTGCCTGTGGAGGTAGGAGAGGAATTAGGACTGCAGAGATGAATAAAGCAGTTTGTTCATTCTGTGCCCTTTTATCTGTTTTCTGTGAAAGGAGAATGATTTAGTGTACATGTCTCATTGTTCAATTCATACAGAATACAGAGGTTATTTCAGTTCACCACAGGACACAGAACACAAATGTAACACCAATAAGTGAAGTGATGATAGATTTGAACATGAATTCCCACATGTTACAAGTAAATTTCCTTTTGAATACAAATCATGGTGTCTGGTTTCAGGAGAAGATTTACTGGCAGCAACATAAACCCCTGGAAGGTTACTGTCTTACCCAGCTAACAGGGAGAAAAGCATGAACTTATTTTTAGTTAGACATGCTGAATTTTTAAACCACGAAAATGAATCCCCAAAGTTCCTCACACTGAGCAAGACAAGAAATTTATTTTGTGACTGTTATCAAAAGAAAGCAGTCTTAGATAATTAAGCTCAAGTCATTTTACTTATAAATTTAATTTTCATGATTGTAATGAAGTAATTTTCATTAGGGAGGTGACTTTTTAGAATGTTACACTTTATTTTGATCAGAAAAAATATATAAATTTCTCCATGTTTTTTGCTTTGACATTTTTCAAAAAATATAATTAGCAACTGATATTCCCTGATTGTATCACTAAAACAAATTTAGATTCGGGGTTCAAACAGTCTATAAACCTTTGGCACATTCTTAATCTCTAAGACTCTATTCTATTGAAGTAATAAGTTGCTTTGGTAAAGAACCTTTATTTGCAAAAATGTGCCATTTCACCATGACGGTTTCTATAAAGAATAATCAAGAAATTCTCTTGTCTCATTTCTACTATTCATCACAAAAGTACCATGTCTAAAAAAAAGAAAAGTACTTAATAATTCAACTCCTAAGAGATCAACCCAAAGCATACTATTTTCTACCAAAACATATTTAGATCGAGTTGGGAAATTAAATGGTTAGAATTTCAAACTTTCCATGAGATGATTAATTTGATGATTATAATAAAAATATCAGGTAAATCTGGCTTTTATAAGCAACCTTTATATTCAATTAGGCAGTGGGATCAGAATGGATGTCCTTTTACTACCCTTTTAGTATGCCGTGATATTCCATGACTTAGTGAACACAGGCACTGACAAGAGCTTCAATTCAGTTTTCCTTTCTTAAATCTGTGCATTACTGCAGTTTTAATGTTCTATAATGCCTAGGATAGTTCTTTCAATATAGTAGTAAATATTCATGAAATGTTTGTTGAAAGCATCAATTCAGTAGTATCAATTTAGATTCACCTAGATGTATCCTGGATGCTAAACACCTTGTGACTCTTAGGCACACAGTAAGTACTGCAGATTGGGTTAATGAGTAAGGCATTTATACTGTTAATTAATTCAAAAAACATAAATTATGTAATTCAAGCTTAGTCTTAACAATGGCCATGTCCTTTATGAAATGATACGTTTGGGATTTTTTTTCTCTGTTGCTCCCTTCAACATTTCATTGTTAGATATACTAACAATGCAATACACATAGGGGCCAGTTACTTTTAAGTTGTGCCAAAATTAAATATAATTTTTTACAAATTTAAATATTTTAAAAGGAGAACACATATTTTCATGGAAGAGAAAATTTAAAATTTCAAGGGTTTAGAAATGTGTCCAAGAAAATGGTTTAGAGAAGCTGTTCTTTATTATGAAAAAGAATCCTAATTACACAAATAACTATTTTTTGAAGTTCTGGTAGTACATATTTAAATAGCTGATATTTAGCCCTAGTAAAACATTTAAAGTCACTCTCTATAAAGGGTCTCTTTATAGACAACTTATTTATTTCAAGGAAAATTCAGAGCACTCTCAATGCAATTTTGTTAAGCTAACATTTGTGCATATAGATGCTTAGTTTGAGAGTTATAAACAATTAAGGGAATCAAAGTTGTTTTTAATTTTTTTCCAATCTTCAAGCAGCCTTGAATTTTTTTCAAAAGAAATCATTAATAAGAAAGAAAGAGAAAATTAATACAATTAAACATGCTTTTACAAAGGTATTTAAATTATACTTGCCATTTATATCAAAAATCAATTTACAATTCAATTCATGTAAGCTTATTTCACAGTAAAGGTATAATTTAATTTGATGAATTATAATAACTCCCTCAAACTTCAGTGGTTTAATTACTCCCTCAAACTTCAGTGGTTTAATTACAATCATTTTATAAAATCTCACATTTCTGTGTCATGATTCAGTTAGGGTCCAGCTGAGTAATTTTCCTTTCCATGTGTTACTGACAGATTAGGCTACTCTGAAAATTCCTAGGTGCCTTGGGAAATATGGTTGGAAGACTAAGTTATACCCTCAAGTCTTTGTAACAGACTTGTAATATAATGCCAATTGTAATATAAAGTATCACACATATACAAAAACTAAAATTACGTTAAATACATAAAAATTACATTAAGTTTGAATGGCACGTTTGTATATAAGCAATTTAAGTAGTATTTAAGTAAAAATTGGATCTGACTGAAAAAATGACAGAATAGATTCTTCAGTCTAAGCTCTAAAACATAAAATATGTCAGAGAAAGTTGAGAGATATGTACAACCCAAAGAGCAGCAAAAATTGGCATTCCATCCTCATTTTTTATAATTAAGTAGATTCAAGAAAACATTAAAAACAGATTTGCCATATTTTTGTGTGACTCAAGAGTCATCAAAACTAAATTTAATTTACAATAGAAGCAATCTAAGACATAAATAAGGAAAAGCATATTTAACTTTTTCATTTGAGGTATTCGCATGAAGATGGTTGAAATTCTATTAATTTTGGAGAAGGCTTTTATCAAAATAAGCTAGAACATCAAAGTAAACACAATTACACATATAAGACTGAGATGCAAAAAATAATCAGATAATTGCTATGTCTAATTTTCACAATTGATTCAAAATGGAATTTATCATGAAACTAAAAATAGTCTGCTGCTTGTATGGGATGAAATTACCCTACCATAAATTTTAAAAATACATGGGAAATAACGAGTATTTTTGGCTTCTTTAAAATGTCTATAATAATTCTACCTTCGGGCTTGCTTATGTAAAAGTGACATACACGTGTGTGTATGTATGTATGTGTGTCTATAAATGTAATATATATAATTATATACACAAATGTGAGATATATGTATCTTTATATATCGCCTTTGTTACAAAGCCACAAATAGAGTCATATTTGCAGTAATTTATTTTTTCCAATGACCTAACAGAAAAGGCAGAGGGGAAGGAAGGAAGCAAGGGAGGAAAGGAGAAGGAACTTTTATCAAAGCCTTAAATATAAACCAAAACAGATCATCAAAGGGGGATATCAGTCTTTTCTATTAAAAAAAGGGAATCAATGGGGCGCCTGGGTGGCTCAGTTGGTTAAGTGACTGCCTTTGGCTCAGGTCATGATCCTGGAGACCTGGGATTGAGCCCCACATCGGGCTCCCGGTGGGAAGCCTGCTTCTTCCTCTCTCACTCCCCTTGTTTGTGTTCCCTCTCTGGCTGTGTTTCTCTCTGTCAAATAAATAAAATCTTAAAAAAAAAAAAAAGGGAATCAATACTTCAAAACCCACACTACCAATTATATTGTATGTGCTACCTCTTTAAATTTTATTGGCTTATGGATATATAACCAGTCAAATCCTGTATGTATATATGTTTATAAGTTGTTCCTACTGTCTAGTATTAACTCCCTCAAACTTCAGTGGTTTAATTACAATCATTTTATAAAATCTCACATTTCTGTGTCATGATTCAATTATTGTCCAGCTGAGTAATTTTCCTTTCCATGTGTTACTGACAGATTAGGCTACTCTGAAAATTCCTAGGTGCCTTGGGAAATATGGTTGGAAGACTAAGGTCAACTTGGGCTGGAGCACCTACACATGGGCTCTCTGGCATGGAGTCTAAAGGTAGTCAGGTTTTTTTGTATGGCAGCTCAGGGATCCCAAAGGGAGTGTTTCAAGGGAACTCAGGTGGAAGCTGCAAGGCTTCTTATGACCTAACCTCAAGTGTCTGAGAATGTCACTTCTGGAGTCTTCTCTCCATCAGGCCAGACACGAAGGCCACATGAGATACAGAAGGAGGGGATTCCAAAGACTCCATCCAACATCATGCTGGGAAAAGTAGCAAAAGATTTTTGGCTATTTTGAATCTTCTATACAGAGCCACACTGGAAGATATACCAGGAAGAAAAAAAGACATATAGAAACATATATTAAGAAAGATGCACAGCTTGAGGATATATACTTTGAAGATGCTTTACCAATATTAATTTAGGAAAAAATGGCTGTTTCTAGTTATATCTTCTTAAAATTGTTTGGGTTTAAATTATTGTAACCAATTTTTATGAGGTGGAAATTTTAAAGCCATAGCTCCTTTTTAGGTGTGGATTTACTATGTTTTTATAAAAAGATAATTATTTTCCCATTCCAAGGAGCCTACTTTAGCCAAGTATGAGGCAGATGTGAAATGACTTTGTTTTCAGGCGCATTGCCTTGGTAGGCCACTAAATTTTGCAGGAGAATATCAGTCCTCCCATCATTTCCAACTATTAAGAAAATGACTGTGAAAATAATGGTAACATAAAAAGTACCCGCATTCCAGGTACTTCTTAGAGACTATCACTTTACTCAAAGCCACTCACAACTTAGCAAAGACCAAAACAAATGCTGGATTTAGTGAATATCTGAGGCCATGCAGTACTTGCAGTCCTCCAAAGCTTGTTTACACCTCGGTTCATCCAAGTCAGGAGTTTAACACCTCATTGTTTTAATGTCCTATTCATAATCTTGTACTAAATTGAACTTCGACATTACACCATTACCTCCACTGATAGCCTTCTAAGACCTGACTTGTAAAGCTCATTATTATATCTATTATGTGTATGTAATTGAAGCTGTGGCTCATGACATCACTCTTGTTTCCTTTAGGATAATCTTCAGGTAAAATTTCTCTCTGCTTGAGTATCAGAAATAGTTGAATTCCTCTGAAACAACTAATTTTTCTTTATTCTGGGGCCCCAAATCATGTAACTGGCTATTGTTTATTATTTCCTCTTTGTCACATCTGCTAAAAGTCAAAATTGTTGCCTAATTCTTAGTAACTGAAAGAACTTGAACTCGAGTGCTAACTTCATGCCCTGATTAGCTCATTTTTCATAGCCCTGTGTTATTTTTGAAACCTACCCTTTTTTGAAAAAAGCTAAACAGTAAAAGGTTAAATGAAAAATAAATATCTGATTAGATATTGGGTGTGTCAAACTAGAGCTATCCCTCCTTGAATCTATCTGAATTGAAGGGCTGACAGAATAATACAGAGTGTTAATAGTTGGGATTCAGAAATTTTCAGGCCTGTATGGTAACCATGATTGGTAAGAAAGGAATGATACTACCAGAAAAAATTTCATCCTGAAGAAAGACTTTGGCATTTGTTAATATTTTAAATGATAAATTTCAAATAACCCCAAATAATAAATCAAGTTTTAGTTTCCTAAATGCACATATTGTAAATGTTATTTGGGGTGGGGGCAATATCTTATAACTCATTAAACGCAAGGCTCAACTATTGTAAAGATTTTTGTTATTGTTTTTCACTTGTTCTGTCTGGGAATAAACATATTAACACTTGCTATAAATATTTTCAGGTTAAAGCAGCGGTTCTCAACCAAAAGAGATGACCAAAGACGTTTGTTTGCCACAACTGGGGGTGGTGGTAGTACTGGCATCTGATAAAGCACAGGGATGCTGCTAAACATCTTTCAATGCACAGGGCACTCTCCCATGATGAAAAATTATCTAGTCCAAATTGTCATTAATGCTGAGATTGAGAAACTCTGGGTTAAAGTCACGTGTGATGATCTAAAATTCCCAGTTCTTAACCAATTGCTAGTGTAAGAGTTTAAAACATTGTTACACTTCTGGGAAAAACAATGGTTGGCTTTTAGTACTACTGGACGCTCTCTGCAATTATGTTCTATTAATATCCGCACACCCAACATCTAGCATAAGGCCTGGCCTACAAAGACTTGTTGAAAGAGAGGATGAATGGATGATCAATAGCCATTATGAAAGGATTCTGAGTTCCAAAGTGAAGAGAGTTGCCCTTTATTCTGTACAGGAGGTAACAGTCTGGCTCTTTAATCACCCCTAGAGAAGTTCCCTTTTACCCCTCTCTTACTCGGTTCTCAGTGTAGTCAGCATTATAGAATATCTGCAATTAATATTTATAAGGGGATCTGCTTACAAATTGAATGAAATCCAGCACCTGTGCAATCTTAAGACAGCTGATATTTCAGAGAGACCGTCTAATGGATGTTTTTGCTATCTCATCATCTAGACCATCCCAGTACTGTCCTCATATCATGTAAGCGCAAGGACCACAGTGCCTAGATATAATGCTCTCTGCTTTTTTGAAGTGTTAATCTAAGAACTACTTGGTTAAACAGCATTTCTGTTATCTCCTGTGATATTAAAGTTAAAGCAATTGTCCAGTATGTCATATAATATACCTTACACACATCCTATGTTATTAATTCAAACTTGAGATTTGTTCCAGAAAAAAATGCTTCAGGCTATCATATTACTGTCATCGAAAATGCAAAACTACATATATAATCAATTTCACCTTAGCTACAGGAAAACTAAGCTGCTTGAAATCATTTGCTCTTTCTGAGACTATATGGTGAGTGGCCAGGATGACACACCCTGGAGCCAGGCTGCCTGGATTCCAATCCCAGAACCATCACTTACTAGACGGAGACTTCACTTCTCCGTGTTGTGTTACCATGCCCATGTCATACATTAATCATTTCTTTTCGTTTCTCTGTGCCTCTGTTTTCCCACAGGCAAAGTAAAGTAATAATTACACTGACTAAGCCATTTTTAGGATTAAAACTGTTAACTGTAAAGTACTTAAAACAGTTAACTGTAAAGTACTTAAAACAGTGGCTGGTACACAGGAAGCCTTTGATAAGTATCACCTGTTAGAATTTCTGCCTTCTTTAGACAATTCCAAGTCTGCTGTATTTTCTAGTAGCTCTTTTACTTGTAAGCTTTATAAAGCCAGAGCCTTATACAGATTTCTCACAAATGAACTGCCAAGTCTCAGCAGAATAGCTAGCATATAGCATGTATTTCAAAAAAAGTGTTGAATAAAAAATTGAGGCTTCACTTTACCAACAGATAATAACTACACTGTGAACCATGACCCTCAGATGGGGAAACTGTTCAGAGAGCAAAGGTGAATATTATACCAGACTGAAAAATCTAGACCACAAATGCTGATGAAAGAACATTATACTAACCATGTTTAGATATTACATTCAGTTAAATTAGAGGGGATTCAACAAGATTTCAAAAAGAGAGAGAGAGAGATTTCCCTTAACATTCTTCACTACAGGTGGTACAGCCTCTGACTCTAGAAGAAAAAGACTTTGCACTCTACATGACAGATGCAAAGTAGAGTCAGAAACCTCTTCTCCAGAGAGCTTATCATCCAGTATCTAAGAGGAATGTAGAGTCTAGTTACTGGGGAATTTTTAGGTATTTTTTATAACTATGTGACAGACACAAAATGTTAGACATGTTCTTTTTCTCTAAGAATTTGCTTTCAGTTTGGAAGCATTTTTACTTGAACATAAGATAGCATATATCTTGTTTGGATTCTACCTTTCTTTTAAAAAAAAATATTGCATTTATTTATTTATTTATTTATTTATTTATTTATTTATTTATTTAGAGTGCATGAGTGGGGGAGGGGCATTCGGTGTGGCAGAGAGAGAATATCTAGCAGATTCTGCACTGAGCATGGAGGGCTCCATCCCAGGACCTGAGACGATGACCTAAGCTGAAATCAAAAGTCAGATGTTTGACTGACTCAGCCACTCAAGTGCCCCAGATTTTACCTTTCTAATATAATTGTATCTGTGAGCATCAGAGTAAATTATTGGACTTCAGGTTGCAGAGGAAAGGTTATTACCTCAAACTGTACATTCTCTTAGAAATTTGACATGAGAATTGACTTGTCCAAAAAAAGATCTAACTTTTCAAAAGCCATTATATAGTTATCCTGACACCACAAAAATTACATCTTGCCCAATGTTGGAAATAAAGTTTTGGTCCTGCCATAAATAAGTCTAAGAAATCACACAGTGTTTAATTAACTGAAAAACAAATCTCATCTGCTGCCTACCACTTAATCAACCTATAAAAGGAATAACATGCTTTGTTGCAGGATTATTTGCAGAGGTGAATCTCTACCCACTGGAAATGAAATGGTAAGGTAATGATGCCAAAACCAGCTGAAAAGATTTCACTCCTTAAGTTAGCTCTCCAAACAGCTCTAACTTTTAGAAAGCCATCTAGACAACAGGCCAGACACTTTCATCTCTGTGGTAAGAAGGTACTGCTGAAATCTAAATGATTCTAGTAGTATCTTTCTAATGTTCTATGACATTATAAAACTTGATTACTATGCTGTGTCACCATTCCCATGTGATTTATTAATTTCATTTATCTCTTTATTTCTGTCTTGATCATTCCACAAAATTACAGGGCTGGAAGAGAAGCTGATTGTTCACCATTTAACTAGACTCTGTTAGGATTCCCAATTATGATGTGATTTTGAGAGTCATTCCGAACTGAAATACTGATCACCTGACAGCTTTAGATTTCTAAAGTTTGCAAAATGTACAATGTTTGTAATTTTTTAAGATTTTACTTATTTATTTGACAGAGAGACAGCACAAGTAGGAAGAGCAGTAGGAAGAGGGAGAGGGAGAAGGAGGCTCCCTGCTGAGCAAGGAGCCCCAACTAAGGGCTCCATCCCAGGACCCTGCGGTCATGACTCGAGCTGAAGGCAGAAGCTGAACCAACTGAGCCACCCACACGTCCTTGTCTGTAATTTTTTAACATGTAATGAGAATAATTAATAGTCCTTTGTGATTTTTTTCTGAGCCTTCTTTTCCTTTTTCCTTAGATGGTTAAAGGCAAAGTTTTCTTCCCTCCCTGCCCCTTTTCTGGATTTATTTGTTCTTCTCTTAAAAAACCTGAAGATGAAAAAAAAAAAAATCCTGAAGATGGCTTTAATATGACTTGAGACTTAAATGATGAAGGAAGATGAACAGGGATATGTATTAAGATTTTATTAAATGTCAGGCACTGTGCTTGGTTCTCTGTAATAGATTATGTCATGTAATTGCCATAACAACTTTCTGTGATTTACATTACTACCTATTTTATATTTGAGAAATGAGGGCTTAGCAATATTACGTAACTTATAGAAAGTCATGCAGCAAGCGGGTGGCCGAAGCAGGCTTCCCTTTCAAACCTAGGTCTTCCAATCATATATATGTCTAGTGCCTTTCTCACTATACCACAAATGCATAAACAGGTCATTAGGAGATCCTCATCCTGACCTCCTTTCTGCCAATCTAGCACTTACGAACAAAGAAATGGTCAGGATTCGTTCCATTTGAATATGGTCATTAGCATAAATAAATCTTTCTTACTTTGTCCCTGAGAGCATTCCACATGGACTGACTAAAAGAGATTCAAATAAGAGAACTGCTTCCAGAAAAGAGAAGGCATATAGAAAATGATCATGTATGAAAATTCTGGTTGAGATCCACAATTAAAAAGGAACTGGAGTGGTACTCCTTGACTAAGAATGGAACACAGAAGAATTTGGTATCTCACTACATATCTCATTCCTGGGTTTAACTTGATCTATCTGCAGAGTAAATATTATTTAAATCAATGCTTCTGAAAGATAGTTGACAGGTATTATGATTATGATTATCTGCATTTTTAAGATTATCTCAAGAAACCAGTGTTTAAAATAAAAGGGCTTTGCCCATAGTCACACACCTAAAACTCTGCTCCATAACATTAAAACCTTTCTGTGCAAGTTCTGGTTCTTTTCCTGGAGTTCCTCCAACAGTTATTCTTTCTATCAATTCATTTTTCACTCTCACCCCTATGGGTCCTTCACCATGTTGCTACATGTCCCTATAGATCCCTCACCACACTTCACCTCACTTAGCTACTTACTCATCAACACCACTTACCTAAATTCTCCCTCCTGCTCTTGGATCATCTTTCATTTTGCTCAGTGATCCCACATGATGCTTCCTCTAACAGTACTGCCTAATTAAAGAGCTCCTCTAATCCTCTTTCATAAATATTTTCCATGCACTTGAAATAAAAATCAGTATTTCACTTTTTTATTGTAACGTATACATTTAGATTCACATTCTTATACTAAGAGTCATACAAAATGACAGTTATGCCTTTGTATGTTGATCTAAAAAGTTTAGTTATATTTGAAACTTTGTTATTTTTGAGTTCATAGCTTCTAAAGGTTAATCATTGTATCTGATAATTTTGTATAGTGGATCATTAGGCTCCCTCATATGAGGATAATAAATATGCCGAATGGCAAACTAGATTACAATTATCTGAAGATGGAGTTCCCAATGACACTGCTCTTTACTTAAGCAAATATTTTATTTATTTATTTATTTTTAGTGTTCCAAGATTCATTGTTTATGCCACACACCCAGTGCTTCATTCAATACGTGCTCTCAGTACCCACCACCAGGTTCATCCATACCTACACCCTCACACCTCCAAGACCCTAAGTTTGTTGCTGAGTCCAAAGTCTCTTATGTTTTGCTTCCCTCCCGGATTTATCCTACTTCCCATTTCCTTTCCTTCTACTACTGTCCTCTATATTGCTCCTTAAGCTCCACAAGTAAGTGAAACCATTGGCTTATTTCACTCAGCATAATCTCTTCCAATCCAGTACATGTTGCTACAAAAGTTGGGTATTCCTCCTTTCTGATGGAGGCGTAATATTCCATTGTATATATACCACATTTTCCTTATCCATTCGTCTGTTGAAGGGTATTTTGGCTCTTTCCACAGTTTGGCGATTGTGGCCATTGCTGCAATGAACACTGGGGTACATATGGCTCTTCTTTTCACTACATCTGTATCTTTGGGGCAAATACCGAGGAGTGCAATTGCAGGGTCATAGGGTAGCTCTATTTTTAATTTATTAAGGAATCTACACACTGTTTTCCAAAGCGGCTTGAATTCCCACCAATAGTATAAGAGGGTTCCCCTTTCTCAGCAGCCTCTCCAATACTTGTTGTTTCCTGTCTTGTTAATTTTGGCCATTCTGACTGGTGTTAGGTGGTATCTCGGTGTGGTTTTGATTTGAATTTTCCTGATAGCTAGTGATGATGAACATTTTTTCATGTGTCTGTTAGCCATTTGTATGTCTTCTATGAAGAAGTGCCTCTTCATGTCTCCTGCCCATTTTTTTTTTAAAGATTTTATTTATTTGACAGAGAGAAACACATCCAGAGAAGGAACACAAGCTGGGGGAGTGACAGAGGAAGAAGCAGGCTTCCCACCGAGGAGGGAGCCCGATGTGGGGCTCAATCCCAGGTCTCCAGGATCATGACCTGAGCCGAAGGCAGCCGCTTAACCAACTGAGCCACCCAGGTGCCCCTCCTGCCCATTTTTTAACATGATCATCTTCTTTTGGATGTTGAGTTTGATTAGTTCTTCTTAGATATCAGCCCTTTGTCTGTAGTGTCATTTGCAAATATCCCATTTCGTGGATTGCCTCTTTGTTTTGTTCACTGTTTCCTTTGCTGTGCAGAACCTTTTTTTTTTTTTTAAAGATTTTTATTTATTTGACAGAGAGAAACACAGCCAGAGAGGGAACACAAGCAGGGGGAGTGAGAGAGGGAGAAGCAGGCCTCCCGCCGAGCAGGGAGCCTGATGTGGGGCTCGATCCGGGGTCTCTGGGATCATGACCTGAGCCGAAGGCAGTCGCTTAACCAACTGAGCCACCCAGGCGCCCCAAGCACAGAACCTTTTTATTCTGAGGAAGTCTCAAAAGTTCATTTTTGCTTTTATTTCCTTTGCCTTTGGAAACATGTCTTGAAAGAAGTTGCTGGGGCCGATGTCAAAGAGGTTACTGCCTATGTTCTCCTTTAGGATTTTGATGGATTCCTGCCTCACATTGAGGTCTTTCACCCATTTCGAGTTGATCTTTGTGTGTGGCATGAGAGAATGGTCTAATTTCATTCTTCTATATGTAGCTGTCTAATTTTCCCAGCACCATTTATTGGAAAGAGTGTCTTTTTTCCACTGGATATTTTTTCCTGCTTTGTCGAAGATGATTTGACCATAGAGTTGTGGGTTCATATCTGAACTCTCTACTCTGTTCCATTGGTCTATTTGTCTGTTATTGTGCCAGTACCATGCTGTCTTGGTGATTACAGCTTTGTAATAAAGCCTGAAATCAGGCAATGTGATGCCCCCAGCTTTTTCTTCTACATCAATTCCTTAGCAATTAGGGGTCTTTTTTCATTCCAAATAAATTTTAGGACTCTCTGTTCCAACGCTTTGAAAATTGGTGGTGCAATTTTGATTGGGATGGCATTGAAAGTATACATTCCTCTGAGCAGTACAGACATTTTAGCAATGTTTATTCTTCCAATCCATGAGCATGGAATTTTCTTCCATCTTTTTGTGTCTTCTTCAATTTATTTCAGGAGTGTTCTATAGCTCCTCAGGTACATATCCTTAACTTCTTTGGTTAGGTTTATTCCTAGGTATCTTATGGATTTTGGTGCTACAGTAAACATAATCGATTCTCTGATTTCCCTTTCTATATTTTGATTTACAGTGTATAAGAACGCAACTGATTTATGTGCATTTTGTATCCTGCCACATTACTGAATTGTTGCATGGTTCTAGTATAGTTTGGGGCTAGAGTCTTTTGGGTTCTCCATATAGAGTATCATGTCATCTGCAAAGAGAGAGAGTTTGACTTCTTCTTTGCCAAGCTGAATACCTTTTATTTCTTTCTGTTGTCTGACTGCTGTTGCTAGGACTTCTAACACTATGTTGAACAATAGTGATGAGAGTGGGCATCCTTGTCTTATTCCAGATCTCAGAGAGAAGGCTGTCAGTTTTTCCCTGTTGAGAATGATATTCACTGTAAGTTTTTCATAGATAGATTTTATGAGGCTGAGGAATGTTTCCTCTATCCCTATACTTTGAAGAGTTTTAATCAGGAATGGATGTTGTATTTTGTCAAATGCTTTTTCTGCATCAATTGAGAGTACCATGTGGTTCTTCTCTCTTCCCTTATTGATTTGTTCTATCACGTGGATTGATTTGCGAGTGTTGAACCACCCTTGCATCCCTGGGATAAATCCCACCTAATCATGGTGGATAATCTTTTTAATGTATTGTTGGATTCTATTAGCAAGGATCTTGTTAAGAATCTTGGCATCCATATTCATCAGAGGTATTGGTCTGAAGTTCTCCTTTCTGAGGCGGTCTTTGTCTGGTTGGGGATTAGAGTAATGCTGGCTTCAAAGAAAAGGTCTGGAAGTTTTCCTTCTGTTTCTATTTTTTGAAACAGCTTCAGGAAAGTGTTATTTCTTTGAATGTTTGGTAAAATTCCCCAGGGAATCGTCAGGTCCTGGGCTCTTGTTTTTGGGAAGGTTTTTGATCACTGCTTCAATCTCATTATTAGATATTGGTCTATTCAGATTTTCAATTTTTCAGTCTTAGAAGTTTATAGGTTTCTAGGAATGTATCCATATCTTCTAGGTTGTTAAATTTATTGGCTTATAACTGTGGATAGTAATTTCTGATGATTGTTTCTATTTCCTTGGTTTTAGTCATGATCTCTCCCCTTTCATTCATAATTTTGTTAATTTGGGTCTTCTCCCTTTTCCTTTGGATTAGTTTGGCCAATGGTTTTTCAATTTTATTAATTCTTTCAAAGAACCAGCTTCTAGTTTTGTTAATGTGTTCTACTGTATCTCTAGTTTCTAATTCGTTGATTTCTGCTCTAATCTGAATTACTTCCGGTCTTTTGTATGGTTAATTTGCTGTTGATTGTCCACTTCTTTAAGGTGTAATGAGAGTTGGTATATTCGGGATATTTCAATTTTTTTGAGTGAGGCTTGGAGGACTATGCATTTCCCCCTTAGGACTGCCTTTGCTGTATCCCATAGGTTTTGGATCCATGTATCTTCATTCTTATTGGTTTTCATGAAGTGTTTAAGTTCTTCTTTGATTTCCTAGTTGAGCCAAAGATTCTTGAGCAGGATAGTCTTTAGCTTCCAAGTTTGATTTTCTTCTGAACTTTTTGTTGTGGTTGAGTTCCAGTTTCAAGGCATTGTGGTCAGAGAATATGCAGGGCACAATCTCAATCTTCTGGTATTGGTTAAGTCCTGATTTGTGACCTAGCATGTGGTCTATTCTGGAGAATGTTTCATGTGCACTCAAGAAGAATGAGTATTCTGCTGTTTTAGGGTAGAATATTCTGAATGTATCTATGAGATACCTCTGGTCCAGTGTGTCACTCAAAGCTCTTATTTCTTTGTTGATTTTCTGTTTAGATGCTCTGTCCATTGCTGAGAGTGGTGTGTTAAGATCTCCTACAATTAATGTATTTGTATCAATGACTCTATTTTGTTTAATAGTTGGCTTATGTAGTTGGCTGCTCCCATGTTGGGGACATAGATATTTACAATTGTTAGATCTTCTTGGTGTAGAGACCCTTTGAGAATGATGTAGTGTTCTTCTGTGTCTCTGACTACAGTCTTTAGATTAAAATCTAATTTGTCTGATATGGGAATCGCTACCCCGGCTTTCTTTTGAGGTCCATTGGCATGGAAGATGACTCTTCACCCTCTCACTTTCAATCCGGGAGTGTCTTAAAATTCAAAATGTGTCTCTTGTAAACAGCATATGGACGGGTCCTGTCGTTTTATCCAGTCTGTAACCCTGTGCCATTTTAGTGGAGCATTCAGGCCATTCACATTGAGAGTGGTTATTGATAGGTACATTTTTATTGACATCCTGTTGCCTGTGAAGTTCATGTTTCTATAGATTACCTCTTTAAATTTCTGTTCTGTGTCACTCTTGGGTTCATTTCTCTTTTATAAAATCCCCCTTAATATTTCTTGTAGTGCTGGCTTGGTGATCGCATAATCTTATAGATCTTGCCGGTCCTGGAAGATCTTTATCTCTCCTTCCATTCTGAAATTCAACCTTGCTGGGTACATTATCCTTGGTTGCATATTTTTTTCATGGAATTTCCTGAATACATCTTGCCAGCCCTTTCTGGCTTGCCAGGTTTCTGTGGATAGTTCTGATGTTATTCTGATAGTCCTCCCTATATACGAAAGGGATCCCTTACTTCCCCCTAGCTGCCCTTAAGACATATTCTTTGATTTTATGATTCATGAATTTCACAATTATGTGCATGGAGGTTTTTCTAGCCCCACTGACATTGGGGGTTGTCCTCTCTGCCTCTAAGACATGAACACTTGTTTCATTCCCCAGATTAGGGAAATTGTCATCCAGGTTTTGTTTAACTATATCTTCTAGGCTTCTCTCTCTCTCTCTCTCTCTCTCTCTCTCTCTCTCAACTCCCTCGGGGATCCTAATTCTGATATTGGAGCATTTCATGGCATCATTTATTTCCCTAATTCTATTTTCATGGGATTTTAGTTGTTTGTTCCAAGACTTCTCTTGCTCCTCCTTCTCAATCCATCTGTCTTTTTAACCTCTGCCAGTTCAACTTTCACTTTGTCCTTAGAGCTTCTATCTTGCCACTAATGTTCTTTCCAACTTAGCCATTGCTTGGATGATTGCTACCCTGAATTCCATTTCTGTCATAATGTTTATGTTCATTTCCAATAGTTCTGTTGCAGGGGTTGCAGTCTCTGGGTTTTTCTTCTGTTGGTTGTTCCTCCTCTGAGTCATTTTGGTGAGTGGTGTTTGAGGGGATATTTAGCTGAATATATCAACCACTATCCAGGTGACTTGCTCATTGGAAGGCTTTGGAGCAATCAGAAGTCACCATCAAAAAGGAAGAAGAAAGAAAAAAGAGAAAGAAAAAGAGAAAAGAAGAAAAAACCTGGCCAAAACGGGCCCCAATGGTAGGATTTATATGGTACAAAGCCACAACTGAGTAAAGAAAAAGCCCATCAAAAGTAAAAGAAAGCTGAAGAGATCAAAAACCTAAACCCAATCCAAATGACCCAGAAGACCAGTATTTATATATTACAAAGGCAAAAACAATTACACAGAAACACTTACAGAAGAATAGGGTGGCAAGGTGAGTGCGAACCCTCATTGTGGGCAAGGAAAGTATTACAGATCCTCCTGGGTGTGTGTTGTTACTATTGTTAGAGGAGTTCACTTTCTAGAGATATAGGGAGATTAAAACTGGTTTATATATAGGGGTAGTATTGAATAGGAATGAAGGATTAACTTGAAGCTTATAACTATATGTATATTTAAAAGAAAAAAGAATAAAAGAAGAGAGAAAAAAGGAAAAAATCAGAAAAAACAAACAAAAGCAACAACAACAACAACAATGAAAAATAAATAGGTATGTGTTTGGAAAAAGTTCAAATTAAAAAGTTATTATGGAGTGTTGTATTAAGTATACATGTTGTAATACTAAGTGGGTTAAAAAATTAAAAGAACAAAAACCATGAGAATAAATTTTAAATTTAAAATGAAAACTTAAAAAATAAAAATAGAAAAAAGTTAAAAAGAAAATAAAGTGAAAAGCTGTATCTATGAAGCATACAGCTTTTGGGGTAGTACCAGGAGCTTAATATATTGTTTTTTCCCCGATGTGGGATTTTACAGTTTTACGGAGACGCTTTGGTATTGTCCTCTTTTCTTCTGGCTTGCCTTCTGGGGGAGGGGCTTGCTGCGCTGTTTTTCAGTCAGTGTTACCAGGGCTGAATCTCTCCGCCCCCTTTCTAGGAGCTGGGCTCCATGGCAACCAGGTTTTCAGGCTTTTGTTCTCTGGAGGATTTGTTCTTTTGCAGCTTTTTGCAGCTTTTCAGAAAGTCAGGACAGAGCAAGGTGTCTATGCCCAGTGCTCCGTCTCAGAGAGAGGCCTCAGCTAGCAACTCTATGGATGGTGTGGGGCACACAGACTCTCTCTGTATTTTCCCCTTTATCTTGCAGCTTCTCAAAACAGCAAGCACCTGAGCCGCTAGTCAGAATGGCGCCGGGAGCCGCCACTTGTCGCTTCACTCCTGCGCCACGGAAACTGCAACTGACTTCAGATCGTGAGACCTTGTCTCTGTAGTGCGTACCCACGTAGGAAGGACTGAGATCCTGCAATCCTGCAGGTTACATGCAAGTCTGCAGAATCACCTCCCTTGTAGGTTGCATGCACCTGGCCCAAGGGACAGAAGAAAGCGGCAGAAAAAAGCAGCAGTTTTAATGATACTTCGTGCTGTTGGGTTCCCTCACGTGGCACCGAGGTCCCTGGCCCAGAGCCACAGCTTTATATTCCTGCCAATGGCGGTCAGCTTTCCCGGGTTGCCTCTTAAGGCCTCTGTTTTTGCCTGCTTTTTAATCAGACTGCAATTTGGTGCTGCTCCCCAAACACAGAGCACTTTCATACTGGGGTATTGTTTTCCAATGGGTCACTTCTGTGGGCTCCCTCCCCCGGCAGCCCCTTTGTCTTCGGATATCACTCCGAGCATTCCCACTCCACTTTACCTATTTGCTGATGCTCTTCTTCCCCCATAGAGATCCAGAAGTGTGTAATATTACATTTTAGGCTGATTTCATGGGTGTTCACAGTGTTTTTGCGGGTATTTAGCAGACTTCAGGTGACCCTTTGAAATGGAGACACTTACTTTTCCACCATCTTGCCCCTCCTCAAGCATTTTTTTGGCACCTATTATATCCCACGCTAAGTACTCATGGGCTCTAAAGTGAAACATTAACTAAGTACCACCTAACTTATTTGGTTTCTTCCCAAGTTGAATGAGACAGTAGAGATGGCAGGAAACCCCTCTGTCCCTGTTTATTCTTTTATATTGAAGGGATGAAATTATTCCAAAATTCCCGTTAGGTTGTACAGGTCTATGATTCAATGTGTTTGTGTCATTCCTTAAATTGAGAAGTCATATCTCTTAACTTTCGAAATTAGGTAAGTTTTAATCTCCGTAGTTGTATAACTTAAAGAAAACTTCTCTTAAAATGATTCATGAATGACAAGAACTATCTTGGATGTACTGTGGATTTCTCTTAGAAGTATTCTGATTTAAGCGTAAATGAATCATAAACATGAGGATTATATTTCTCCAAAAATAAACATGTCTAAAATCTCAGATGATATTTTCTTGGCAAAATGCATTTTGGATTTTATTAAATCCAAGACATTTAAAAAGTCAGATGATATGCTGAGAACAAGATATTCACATAAGACCTATACCTGTAAAATGAAGTAAATTGAGGCAATTTGTTGGGTATTACAGGCTAAGGAGTTCTGTTGCTTTTATTCCCCTGATATTAAAGTAAAAGTAAATTTGGAACTTAATAGTTTATTTAAAGGCCAAAACCACAAAGATCTTACTTCTCCCACATCCATCAACATCCATTATATAAGCTTCTTTGTCCAATAATTAAATAAATTCCCCTATACCATTTGCCTCTCTATTGATCATTTCTTTCAGATTGGCTTAACTGGACATGGCTCTTTCCATAGTTCTCTTACCCTTTCAAGAAGAGAAGTTCTTTCTTTCACATATCACAAATTTCAGGATTTCCAAGCAACTCTCAGATCATGGCTACCCCATTGTCATATAAACAAATAAACAAGCAAATAAATAAATAAATGTGTTCCCTTGAAGTTCTTGCTAACTTTCTTTACACATTCTTTACACATTTTTGACATTACCTTTTATTATCCTCCTGGATACCTTCCTTGATTCAAGCTTTGACAAGTACTCAAATCATTTATTCCTGTTATCCTGAGTAATGTCATCATCTACTGGACAATTTACTCAAACCTGAATGCAAATAATCTTCAAATTTATCTTCTCCTTTACTATACTTATATCCTTCTCACGAACCCATGCAGAAATGCTCCACTTCTGAAATCAGAAATGTCTCTATTCTGAGACCAGTTTTCTACCTTTCCCACAAATCTCTTCAATTTCATATATTCTAATTGACAGGTCTTTCACTGTTTTTGCAGGTAGTTAGCAGACTTCAGGTGACCCTTATTAGCCACTACTTCCTTCTTTTACCTCTGTTATTTATGATTCATCACTTCACAACTCCTTTCATGACACTACTTTTGCAAACATCTTAATTTTGAATAAAGCAACTAGGTTGAGAGCACTGTTTAGTAAATCAACCAAATGGACATTAAACCAATAGCTAAGTTCACCCCTTCCTTCCCTAACAGTTGCTAATAAGAGAAGCAATTGAGTCACATGACAATATTAACCATTCCTTCTTCAAGCCATGCCTCCCTTACAACCTCAACTCCTAATCTATTTTCTCAAAAGAGAAAAAAGAATTCATCAGAGAGGTAGTCCCTGAATTTTTAAAGGACAGAGAAAAAAACCCAGATGTTTTTTGTCTTTTTTTTTTTTTAACTACTTTACATCTTTAGAATAGAATTAAAATCCTTTCTCCTCTATGGAGAATTGAGGAATGGCATTTTTTAAAAATCTATCAACTTGCTCAGAAGCCTGTAAGCCCTAAAAGATGAATGGCAAGACTCTCTTGTTCTTCTTTGTTAAATTTAGAATGCAGCACAATGACTAACACATAGTAGAGGTTCAAACAATATTCACTGAACAAATAAATAAATGACTGGGTAATGATCAGGGAATTTCTGATAAATACACTGGTAACTACAAACTTATAGCTAATTGCTACAGTTATTCAGACCACGCTTTTGTGTCAGCAAACAATTCCAAACCATTTTCATATGTCTTTGGTTTTAATAACTCAAAATTCACTCTGCCAAGTATAATGCTCCATGGATTTTAAACACAAGATTCTTTCAAGGGAAATGTAATCCTAATGTTTATGATTCATTTACACTTAAATCATCAAAACATCACTTAAGCATCCCACTTGACTATCTAATTTTGTGTTTCCCTAACTGAATAACTGTTTATGTGTTTAAGACAAAATTATTATTTTCCCTTAATTTTTAGATAACTGTCTCAATTATATACTTTGTATCTTGTGTGTGGACAAGCTACAATCAAACACAAATCAAATACACTCTGATTTCAGGATACTTCAGTCTTTATATTTGGGGATAAAGACTTGTATAAGAGAACTAAAACAAGAAATGAGAAGTTAAAAAGTGTTCTTTTAAATAAATCATTTATACTGGTTAACGTATAATCGTATAAGTCATCCTTAATACAGAAAAATCTTTTGATCTGTTTAGTAGTTCTGCTGTTCCTAGTCATTTTAAAATAAATCAGTTGTCAAGTCTCAAGAAAAAACAGTCTAGGATTGCAATATAAAATCAAGTTGGGATGCTAAAAGTTGTTAAGACCTTGATGGTGAGCTAGAGGCAGAAATTAAATTTTCCTAGTATTTAGTTTTTCTTGTCTTTAAGTACTTTTCCATGCTACTCTTACTTTGTGTCTTTCCTTTCTCTTTCTCACTGACTGCTCTAAGTATACTGGCCTTAAAAGTTTGAACTCATTTCTTTCTCAGAACCTATGCCTATTGCATCCTGTCTCCAGAAGGCTTTCCCCTAGATAGTCACATGACTCATCTCAGTTAAGTTTCTATTCCAAAACTGCAAATATTACTGATGAAAACACAAAAAATGTTATCTATAGCGTTTACTCTGATTAAAAGATGGAGCTAATGTTTATCACTTCTGCATCACAGATGTATGGTCTCAAAATATTCAAAGGCAAGAGAAAACAAATGAAATTACTTTTGTTGTTTTGATAGAGAAACAGGAAAGGTAGGTATCTGGACTCCTGGCTGTATAGATAATGGAATGCTCTGATCTGGATACATACTAAATATAAGTAAAAACTGACTTGTTACTATTATATTCAATAATATAAATTGTGGCTTTACCAAAACAGTATTTTCACATTTTAGAGTATGAAAAATATATTATTCACATCCAAAATTTGCTAATTTATTTTTTCTAAATGCCATGAAGATGATGCTAGAAACTGATGGAGGAGGGAGGGATATATAGGTTATTTGAAGTTTTTCTTAAAAATTTATCCAATTCTTATTATCCAACTTTTATTAGCATCTAAATAAAACATAAAATAACAATATCCATCACTGTTGAACATTTTCAGGATCCATGGACTTTGTGTGCTAAATGTTTTATGTATATTTCCTATTTAATCCTCACACCAAACAAGGAAGTTAAGACTAAGAAAGTTCAATTAACTTGCTCAAGGTTATCCTGATTTGTTCTGAGGGAGAGTAAATTCTTACCAGTCTGTGGTAATGAATAATTTACCCAGCACGAGTATTCCCATAGGTATCAACGTTGTATCTGCACACATCAAGCATGGCACTAATGAGGCCCAATCTCTCCACACCAATCTAGATATGAATATTTTTAAAAATATTTTATTTATTGGAGAAAAACAGAGACAGTGAGAGAGAACATGAGAGGGAATGTGGGGGAGAAGGAGAATCCCCACTGAGCAGGGAGCCCTAAGCAAGGCTCAATCCCAGGACCCTGGGATCATGACCTGAGCTGAAGGCAGACACTTAACTAACTGAGCCACCCAAGGCATCCGTAGATATGAGTAATTTTTGAAAAGTATTAAGAAAATACTGATAAAAGATATTTCTGTTGCTATTATTTCAAAATATAAAGAAACAAATTGGTTTTTGGATTTTTAGTGTAAATTTGCAGAACTTTTCCCAAGCAAAAGGTGTATGAATACAATATAAAGCTATGAAAGGTTCTAGTGGCAGAGAAGATTCATTAATTTATTTGAGACTCTTACTGAGTGCTTACACCATCATTTTTTTAAAAAACCATCTTTGAATTTAGGCAAGACAGTGCCAGCACAGAATCAAACTCTAACTATTTGTTGCATGAGTAAATAAGACAGACAAATTTCTCAGTCTGTGATCTAATAAGGGAGACACATATGCAAGCACACAATTAAAAGGCAATATGAAAAGATCCATGGGAGGACATGAGAGGGAGTTGCTAAATCTCAGAGGTCCACTAAAAGTGTAGGATAAAGTTGGTTTTGCGTAAATGGAGTCCATAATCCTAAAATATTCTAGCTGGATTCTAATAGGCACTTAAGGAAAAGCCTATTATGTGTTCTTTCTCTTTCTACTCAAACCTTCCCTACTATTTAAGAGAAAATAAAATTTAAACATATTACAACTTTACAAGTCAAAATTTAGGATTGTTTAAGATATTTACACCACACTTACCTAAAAACAAATATGCCACTTTATTTTTCTGTGAAACTTGTGGTGGATGAAGAACAATAAATCTTTTTTCCTATTTAAAGAACTTAATGTAACTGAAAGAGCACTGGGCCGTGTGTGTGTATGTGTGTGATTCTGGTTCATTTAAACATTGGTTTCTCTGGCTCTGTATGAAAACATTCTCCTTATGTATTTTCATACTCACTCACTTAGCAGCCAACAAATATTTACTTATCACCTACTGCGTGCCAGGAAGAAAACATGATGGAATCTATAGCTTTATATACAAAGTAAAATAAAGATACTCTCTGTAAAGTTTAATATGCAGGGATATTGGTCAAAACAATTCTTGGAGGCTTTACTACATGTGTAAGAAATATTAATCCAGGAAGAGGATATTTAGGAAATAAAGTGAATACAAAATGTAATAAGGTCTTTTTCTAATTCAATGATAATCTTTAAAATTTTACATCCTTAATAAATTTCCAAAAGATACTATAGATACCAACATGGAAGGTAGTTGTGGGCTTACTATACATTCAGACTAAAAATTAAAAGTGTGCTGTAGTAAGTTTTGTTTGAGAGAATACATAGAATTTGATAAATTTCAGACAAACAAGACAGTCTAATAAATGATTTTGATAGAGATAACCCTCAGAAAATATAAAATATAAAATTGTTTAACTATAAAATAATAAAGGAGAAAAAATAAAGTATAGAATAGAAAACAAAAAGTATTAAATAAGTGGAAGAAAGTCCTATGTAACTCAAGTAATAATAATAAGAGATGGGGAAAGTTCATTATCAAGACTTAGATATACAGACTGAATTAAAAACAATCCAGTAATGTGACAAAAAGGATAAAAAACTGAAAAGACAGGTCTTTTCTCAAACTCCCCTCACAATGAGATTGTAATAATAACACAAAGACACTATATTTTTGTTGTTTCATCATCCCAGATGGCTTTCAAGTCCCCAGCTTTTCCTTTACTGTTTTGCCCCATATTTGAGCAATAAGACCCCAAACCTCCATCCCAGCTCCATCCACTAACAACAGTAAAAACTCAAAGTCCCAGTGTCCCTCCTTGTTTCACTCCTAGGTGAACTGGAGTTCTTTCAGGAATTCTTTTGCTGCTTACTTAACATGAGTAAAAACCTTTGCTTTGTATCTTTTTCGTACCTATGTGTCACTCTGCCCACTATCCATAAAGGCTTGAGGGGAAGGAGTTTGGCTAGCACCTGTCCAGCATCCAGCTGGGGATTCTGGCACTTTAATCAAACAGAGGCCTTCCAGACACTATCTAAAATTTCAATTTACTCCAGACAATCCTGTTTTTCCTTCATTGCTTTTTTTAGTAGCATTTATTACCATTTAGCATATAACAGATTTTTACTTATGGTTTTTCTTAATCTCTTATTATATGTTTTCCTACTAAAATGTTAGCTTCTGACAAGCAAGATTATCACTTATTTATTTATCTAGGGCCTAGAACAGTGCCTGACAGCAGATATTCAATTTTTGTATGAATGCAATAATGAAAAATATATACCAGGTCAACATAAACCAAAAGAAAGCCTTAGAAGCAATTTTAACATTAGGGAAATAATATTTAAGGCAAAAAAAAAAATCCTAAGAGACAAAAGGGAGGATATAAACTAACAGAATAAGGGTTTGAAAAGATGTAACAATCATGATGTAATTACACATGATAAAATATATGATCTTTATGACAACTAATTTTAAAATATGGGTTAAGTAAATATATTTTTGGAAATTACTAGCACAAAAAATAGAAAACTTAAGTAGACCAATAATCAATAAGGAATTAAAAATAGTAAACAAAAATCTGTCATTTTTCCCGCCTTCAAGTCCTTTCAGACTTGAGATGGTTTTATTGACGAATTTCCCCAAATTCTTAAGGAATAGTTTTTATACCATATAAGATATTTCAAAAATTGAGAATAAAAAGGGAAGGTTTCCAGGCTTCTATTATTAGAACATTTTAATGTCACTGAAATCAGTTGAAGGCAACAGAAAAAGGAAACCATATTCCAGTAACACTATTCACATAAATGCAAATTTTCTAAATAAATACTGAGTCAGGTAATTGAGGGTACTCAAGCAGAATTTAAACCAGAAATGCCAGAGTTCTTCAATAGCAGCATATTTGCCAATGAGATCATTCACTTTATTAATAACCTATAAGAAAAAAATTAGGGGGATTCAGGGGAAAAATATAGGGAAATTGAATAACCAATTATGTTAACACTGTAGAAAAAATTTCTAAAAGGCAATTCTCTTATAACTAATATAAGTTATATAGTATATATAATAATAGTAATAACTAATTAATAAAATATAGTTGCCAATTTTACAGCAAACATTTTACTTAATAGGGAAATTCAGAAGTACTCTTTTTAACTCTGGAAATAAGTCAATGATAATTATTATAACCATACTGAACATTATAACTGTAAGCGTTATGGACAATTAATCAAGCAAGGAAAATAAAAAGGTCAGGAAAAGACAACATTGATATTTGCATATGCTATAATTTACAGAGAAGATTCTGAAGAATCAATAAACAAACTTTGGAAATATATAAAAAGATCAGTCAATTGGCTGACACAAGGCTAATTATATATATGTACATATATACACATACACACACACATATATGGCTGATTATATGTATGTATATATACACATATATGTTGATCATATGTCAGCCAATTGACTGATCTTATTTATATACCGAGTAGATTTTTTTTTTTAAGATTTTATTTATTTGACAGAGAGAGAAACAGCTAGAGGGAACACAAGCAGGGGGAGTGAGAGAGGGAAAAAGCAGGCCTCCCGCCAAGCAGGCAGCCCAATGCAGGGCTTGATCCCAGGACTCCAGGATCATGACCTGAGTCGAAGGCAGATGCTTAACGATTGAGCGACCCAGGCACCCTAAGTTCATTTATATATATTTATAGATATCTTGATATTTATCCACTTCCACAATAAAATGTTGGGTGCCTGGGTGTTCAGTGGGTTAAGCATTTGCCTTCAGCTTAGGCCATGATCCCAGGCTCCTGGGATCCAGTCCCTCATTAGGCTCCCTGCTCAGCAGAAACCTGCTTCTCTGCCCCTCCCCTGGCTTGTGAGTATTCATTCTCTCTCTCTCTCTCTCTGTCTCTGTCTCTCTCTCTCTCTCTCTTTCAAACATATGAAATCTTTTTAAAAACATAACAGAACATACAGATGCAGTTTATAATAGCAAAAAAAAAAAAACGGACTGTCAGAAATAGCTAACCCTATTAAAGGACAAAAAGAAAGCCGGATAAAATGCAAGCATATACCATGTTACATCCTATACACGTTCCATCCTATCATTACAAAGCTGTCAGTTTTCTCCAAATAAATCTGTATTACTTAAATGCAATTTCAGCTGAAATCCAAGCAGAATTTTTGGAGGAAGCTTGGTGACTGGTTTTAAAATTTTATGGAAGAACAGATGTATAAAAATATCTAGGGCAATCTGTGAAAGAGTAAGACCTTATACTGCTCTATCATTTCCATTAGTTCCATCTATTACATGCTGGCTTATACTTTTGGACCTAGGGTTTATTTCAAGTGCTGCATTGCTTACGATTCTCTTTTCATATTTACATGATTAGGTGCAAAAGAGGCAACAGGCAGTCTCAGCCCTGTTTACTCTCTGATCCTCCCCTTTACAACACTGTGATAAATACTAATCCATTCACATGTATCTCTATAGTCCCCACTCTGTAATGTGATTTGTCACAAGCCTTTTTCTTCTTTTATAAAGTATAAAATTTTTTAATATACTCAAATACTTTTAAAGAGAAATAATATAAACTAAGTGGGCCCAACTGGTAAGATCCCTGATTCCACCTATGATACACTCTTCTCTGAACAAGATTTTCTCCCATTTGAGATTCCGAGAGCACACACAGGGTGCTCTACTCTTATAGCCTGAGTTCTCCATGTGCGATTTCAAGTGGCACAAGGGAAAGAGAAAGATTCTTGATTTAACAAACAAAACTGCCTATCACAGATGCTTGCCTAATTCTATCATCTTTTCTTTCACTGAATTTCACTTTATCTCACAGACATAAATATAATGCTGTTGATAATCCCTGAACTTAATCTGTAAAATGAAAGCTTCAATATGCTATTTCAAGCTTCTGTAATTCTATAGAGACTGTATATGGACAGCATATGCAAATCATGAGACTAAGATTTATACTTAATTTTTGTGCCATGGTTTTTAGTTTTACATGGCCTTAAAAATCACAAATAAAAGCAATTTTGTGACTGTAAATTTGTATCTGCTAACTCATCTTGTCTTCACATTTTGTCTCCCATCCAAATCAATTTCAAAAACCTTTTGCAATGTCTGTTATAGGACCAGAACATCAATATGCACAAACTATTTAGTGAATAACAAAATAGTATTTTAGCACAGCATTAATCTGTAAATGTATGCACCATCTATTACACATTGTAGCAGCTTCAATATAGTTTATAAACATTTAATCCAGATTTTTAAGGAAGATTTTGATTCTCCATTCTTTCTTCCATTCTCTTAATAATCTATCACTCAGGGGCACCTGGGTGGCTTAGTTGGTTAAGCGACTGCCTTCTGCTCAGGACATGATCCCGCAGACCTGGGATCAAGCCCTGCATCTGGCTCCCTGCTGAGCGGGAAGCCTGTTTCTCCCTCTCTCACTCCTCTTGCTTGTGTTCCCTCTCTAGCTGTGTTTCTCTCTGTCAAATAAATAAAATCTTTAAAAAAAAAATGATAATCTACCACTCAGACTTCCTTAATTCAAAGTGTTTCACATCTTACTGTTCTAATTCCTAAAGCTGCTTAAAGCAGCTTCCCATTTAAAGACATAGTCACTAGTTGGACTACGGACACAATTTTTGTTCATTTTTATTTTTTAAATGTTTAGGTATTCAAATATTGGAGTAGCTTTTGATAATACATTATGCATAACTAAATAAAGAGGATGTTTTTAAAAAGAGAGACAAGCAGAGCCTTTCTTGAAGTTTTAATACTAGTTCCCAAGTGTGTATGGATTTTCATTTACAATATAAAGCTATTAAAAGGGAACTCAGATTTCCCACTGTATTTTGAAAGAAAATTCTGGATCAAGACAGAAAACATGTAGCCTCCTTAAATCCTCCATACCAGTACAATAAATAAATGATTACTAATAATCACATTGAGAAACAAATGCTAAATATGCAATAAGCATTCAGAGAAAGGAGCAAAGGCAACATGAATTGACATTTAAATTGTGCCTTTAGTTATTAAATCTGTAATTTTTATATTGACAATAAAACTTTTAGAAGGCATATGAATGTATAATTTCTACTTACTACTATCTCAGGTTTCCTTGGTAGTTTTATGACAATTTATTTGCATATAGCTCTCAAGTCTTACAATAACTTAGATATTCAGGATTTTTGTAGTAATTTTCCTATGTGTCATATGCTTTGAATTAGACAAGCTGTGTTTTGTACTCTTAAAAATAATAGCTGCTTCATTATTCCCATCAAGTACTCAAATATAATCTGAGTGATTTATCTATTAGTATGTTTTCTACTTCATCGATGACTGCATAAAACATGGTATTATTTCTCTCTTCTTCCTCTGAATACTTACTCTTTTCTTAGAAGAAAGGAGAAATTAAAGACTGAGAGAGAGATTTTTTAAAACCAATTCTTATTGCTAATGGGAGAGAAATGAAATGCAAAAGCATGAAAAAAGAACTAAAAATTATCTGATTTTCTATCTACTGTGTTAAATTTGTTTGTATTTCCTTTATTGTATCAAAATAGCACCAGAGATCTTCTTTCCACTAACTCCCAAAACACTTCTACAGAGCAAAATAAAAATGAAAAATCAACACTGTCATAATATTAGTCTTATACCCTCAGGCATAAGAAAATGAAAACTCTATGTCTATTTCATAATATTTTATTCCTTCTTTTCCTTCTCAAGCCTTGACCAACTTTTACCATTAAGTTTCAACAAGCCATTTTTGTGGTTCTGAAATGTTTACATATTTTCTTCCATTTTCATTCTGATGTATATTTACAAATAGGAATAAATTATAATAATATGAAAGGATAACTAACTGATTATACCCACTTTGCAGAAAGTTATATAAAATTATTCTGTAATACAAGTGTTAGTATATAAAATGTAATTCAATTTAGGTTTCACTATGAAGTATATGAAAATCTTAATATTATTTTTGAAACAAATGTCATGTCATGAATTGAAAAGGAAGAAAAATACTACTCAATGAGGAAAGCAAATTAGTGAAGTTCAAGTAAATAAATCAGTTTCTAAAGAATAGGGTTCACAGAAAAAATAAAATAAATTATTTTTTAAAAAGACCAGTAACAAAAGAATAAATCATACTTATTGAGCGAAGGAAGGAAGGAAGGAAGGAAGGAAGGAAGGAAGGAAAGGGTTCACAGTAACAGTAAATAGAATTCTATGTGTTAATTTTACTTTCTTGTTCACACATTTGATCCTATTAATTTTAAATATCTTGACAATATAATATGGTATAATTCTTGATGATGTGATTCTTTTCTAATCTAGATGAAATAGCAAAGATGTTAAGGGGGTTCCTACATTTCGTGGGAGAAATTCATTTTAAGATGATTAAAAGTATAGCTTTCTGAATGTCTAGTCCTTAGGGCATTTTTAACAAATGAAACATCACCTTAAGTTAGAATAAGAATCTAGTATTGTAATCCACTCTCCTGTTGGGGGAACATTTTTTAAAAACTTTTTTTGAAGATTTATTTATTTGAGAGAGAGAGAGAGAAAGTGAGCACTCACAAAGCAGGAGGAGGGGGAGAAAGAGTGAAAGAGGGAGAGGACTCCCTGATAAGCACAGAGCCCATGTGGAACTTGATCCCAAGTTCCTGAGATCATGGGCTAAGCTAAAATCAAGAGTGGGACGTGTAACTAATCAGCCACCCAGGCGCCCCTAGTTGAGGGAAACTCAGTGAGTCTACATTTTCTAAACAGCAACTGAAAGAGGAGCCATTTATTCAATTGGTTAAGTGTCTACATAAAATTTAATGATCAGAATGTTTGCAATACGTATATATTTTAAAATCTGTGGTAATGAAGACATATATGAAAATAACCAAGTCAGTATTTTCTTTCATTTAGTCCTTTGTATCATAACAGTGCACATAAGATATTCATTATAAGCAGCTAAATGAAAAATACTGTATATATTTCCAAAAAGCTAGAAAAAAATGGAAGAAAAAATGTCTACAAATACAGGAACAAGAATATAACTAGGAATAAGCAAGAAAGACATAGCAGATATATAAAAATATTTCTTAAATATGCAGAGAAGAGTGCCTGGGTGGCTTAGTGGGTTAAGGCCTCTGCCTTCAGCTCAGGTCATGATCTCAGGGTCCTGGGATTGAGGCCTGCAAAGGGCTCTCTGCTCAGCAGGAAGCCTTGCTTCCTCCTCTCTCTGCCTGCCTCTGTCTACTTGCGATCTCTCTCCCTGTGAAATAAATAAATAAAATCTTTAAAAAAAAATTCAAAGAAGATTCAATACTACAACATAACAATTTTTTCTAAATTAATCTATAAATTCAATTTAATATTAATAAGACCTTATTAATAAAGTATATTTCTTTTAAATTTGATAAGCTTGTTTTAAAATGTATGTTAAAAATAATTGTAAGTATTTCTAAAAATAGGTGGGGAATTCTGAAAAAATAACACGGAATGGGGGATTCACTCGCTGGATAATAACATTCGGTATTAATCTATAATGCTTTACATGCTTTGGTACTGGATTAATTAGAATGAAGCCAGATATATAACCATATGCATAGTGAAAAATATGTAAGTTAAAGGTGTTACTTCAAACATGTGACAGTTGAAAGATGAATTTAATACCCTTTATTATTCGAACTATTTAGCTGAGTGTGCATACTTTTAAAACAGTATGTGTATACAATTATTAGGAAATCTATTTATATAGACACATATATACATATGACGTATTAACATATACATGTATAAAACTAAATATATGTATATGTGTTTGTCCACATTAATATGGTATCTATAAATATGTACATGTATGTATACACGTATGTCTATGTGCAAATATGTACAATATATGCATATATGTGTGTCAAAGAATAATAAATTAAAATGCTTTAAAATATATTAAATCTCGGTGCCTGAGTGGCTCGGTTAAGTGATTGCTTTTGGCTCAGGTCATAATCCTGGAGACCGGGGACTGAGCCCCACATCGGGCTTCCTGCTTCTCCCTCTTTCAGTCCCTCTGCTTGTGTTCCCTCTCTAGCTGTGTTTCTCTCTGTCAAATAAATAAATAAAATATTTTTAAAAATAAAATAAAATATATTAAATCTATTGTTTTGTTAAAATATTTCTAGTTTGTTTTGGATTTTTGGTTTTGTTTTTGTTTCTGCCACAAGAAAAGTATGCATAATAATCACACAATCTTAAACTCAGAATTTGAACAGGAAAAAGTTTCAAGAGAAATAGCATTTGATCCTTTTTCATTTTCCACTGAAATTATAGTAATGTAATGGTGTGGAAAAAAGTTTCTAAAAAAACTGAAAACACACTTTCTACAAAGATGAGATATTCTGGAATTATAAAGCAAATAAAAATAAAAGAATTTTGGTCATGATTTAAGAAAGTACACAACAAAAGGATTCTGATAGGACAATAATGGAATGATAATCCTTTATGGATGGAGATGCTCCACCCAAAAATACATTACTAAAATTTAGGTGAAAATATAAGCAAATAGACCAACAGCTCTGATATAAAAAATACAAACAAACAGGCAAAGAACCTACCCAAATTTCATGGAGTTTAACTTTCAAACAGGATTTAGACTACTGGTCTCCCAAGTTCATTTACTTTTAGAAAAAGAAAGCTTTCTGTTTAAGAGAAAAAGCTGATTAAAGACAGGGAGAGAGTACTCCTCCACTACATGTTAATGATTTCAGTATAAATGGATCCAAAATATATGGATTGAGTTTCCTTCCAAAAGCACATGGCTTATAAGTTAAAGGAAAACTCCTTGAGGGTACGTGTTTTATCAAACCTAGAATGAACTAAAATAGTTTTAAGAGGTAAAAAATATACTGAAACTGTAGCCAAAAGTACCCATCCCTGAATTAAACAAAACACCGTGCTTATAAAATTCTATTTATACTATTCAGAAAAGAATAGCATGAGAAAATCCAACAATTAACTAAAAGGTAAAATATACTTCTTCAGGAAATTCTGAGGTTACCTACTCTCTGTTCCAAAAATATATTGTATTTATAACATTTAAGAAAAAAATGTCATCAAAGCATCAGAGAACTTAGGCACATGAAAAGGCATCACTCTACAATGTGATACTCCAATATGAAAGATGGTGATAATTTGGCCCTCTGCTTCATTAAGATGCCTTTTTCTTTCATTGACAACTATTCCTTACTCTCCCTATCCTAGACTCAAATCACCATTTACACACACACACACACACAGAGTATATTTTTTGCTTCATTAGAATATGTGAAAGTGGGCGCCTGGGTAAAGCCTCTGCCTTCGGCTCAGGTCATGATCCTAGGGTCCTGGGATTGAGGCCCACATCGGGCTCCCTGTTCAGCGGGAAGCCTGCTTCTCCCTCTCTCAGTCCCTCTGCTTGTGTTCCCTCTCTGGCTGTGTTTCTCTCTGTCAAATAAATAAAGTCTTAAAAAAAAAAAAAGAATATGTGAAAGTATTCCAATGACTGTAATGCTGTGATGATTCTGTAATGGGTCAAATAACAAAGCTGATCTATGTATCTAAGAATTCTTATCTCTCTATATATCATTACAGGGTGCACAAGAGAGATTCTGGTGGGAGGTTTTAAAGATTGGAAGTAAAGCAGAAGTTATCTTGTTGCCGATCCTCTGACTCACATCCTAGACATGAGGGAATGGTCAGGTCTGGAAGTCTCCCATCCTCCTCTGTATTGACCTGCAGCATTTCCAACTCCTGGAACAGGAGTCTGTGTCTAGCTCTATGATAAAGAGCCCTGATTTCTGTAGGAGACCCACACCAATGCAGGTCAGAGGCAATAAGAACTGACAAGGATTTCAGTACAAACTCATGGGCCTTTTTGTTGTTCTTCCCCATTGTGTGTTTGCGTTTCCAGATCATTCTTATTCTCCTGCACTTTATACTCACCTTTCCTTCCCTAGGACTATAAGATCCATCATCATATATGAAAATAAAATTCATACAGGGGCTGTTTAACCAGCTGCCACATTGTATTGGGTTAAATCCCTGAAGCAAATAGGTAACATACACATACACACACACACATGTGCACACATACACCCTTCTGCTTCTTTAAACAGGCAGATAGGCAGTTTATTTGGGGAATCAGAAAGACCCTCAAAGTGCGCTACCATTTACACAGCTATCTACACTGCTAATTTTCAAATCCAGTTCTGAAAATGTGTAAGCAACAAGTATTTGTTCAAATGCAGATGTTTACTAGAAGTTCTTAAAAATTCTAGTCAGCATTCTTTTAGTTGCAAGTGACAGAAACATAACTTAAACTAGCTTAGGTCAAAAGGAATCTACTGAGTTGTAGAAGCAAATAATAAGAAAGCCAGGAAAAACAGAAACAGGAATTGAGATATTATCTGAACTTTCACTGATCTCTAAATTGACCTTCTCTGTTTTAGCTTCTGTCTCTCAAACTAATCTTTTTAAGAAAGCTTTAAAAAATAGAGGTACTTTTGGGCTTTATATGAGTAATACCATAGATATAGTCCCAGAAAAGAAAAGGGCTCTTTCTTTCAGCCCCTTAAAAATCTTGGTGGAGGATCAGCCTCCATGATTAAAATTCAGGCAAGAAAAGGAGAGAAACTACATACTAGTTGGCAGATCCCAAAAGAACTACAGGATTCAGGAAAGGGGTATATTTCCTCAAGTAAGACAAGATATGGCTATCAGAAGAAGGAGGGAAGGGATACAGAATTCAAAAATAAAACTACAGATATCCATGACACTGGGTGTTGCTCTCTCCACAACACTGGTGTGGGGGAGGGATAACTGGACCAGCCTGTTATCTTCCGGGGGCTGAGCGAGATGATAAGTGTCAACTGCCCGGCCACCCCCCTGAAAGGGGGAAAGAAACCACATCGAGCCGGGAGTTGAGTCAGCCATGAAGGCGCAGCAATCTCAGCTTTATTGTATCAGAGACACAGTTAAATAGAGAGGAAAGGAGGGAGTAAAAGAAGGGGCCAATAGGAGCTCATTAGTGGCTATCACTAAGGCCTTAGGCAGATTTCAGGCCAGACTGCTGGGTGGGGCTAAATTCATGAGTCTGCCCCGCTGGCTGAGAGCCTAGGGCGGGAAGATTCAGCTAGGTCACCTACAGGCCCAAGAGGCCACCCCAGCAGACTTCCACTAATGGCCGCAAACTAGCGGGCGCCAGGAGGTCCCAACAACTGGGCTGGTACTAATCATAATGTATAAATTTCTTTCAAGGTTTTGTCTACTTTCTCTCACATACAGGAATTATTATAAAACATGCCTTATACAGAATATCAGGATTATTCATGATAACGCAAACATTTTTTAAAAAGGGTCATGGTTAATGAATTAATGTCACTTTGGTGGAAGGTCTATGCCCTTAGTCTGTTGACAGATCCATCTTGTTCAACACATTTATCAATCATTTGAACCAGGTCAAAGATATGTGCTTATTAAATTAACAAGAATCTGAGAAGGAAAGGAAACATGCTTGATGACAGAATACAGATCTAAAGGCACATTAACATAGGCTGCAGCAATAGAAACAGAGGAAATAAGAGCTGGGATTTTCCCCAAACTGGTGATTTTATAACTCTTATACACTGCAAATTAAGAAATAATTGTTATTTTATACATAACTATTATATTATATATAATATATTAATATAATTAAAAATTAATATAATGTAATTATAATATATAATATATAAAATATACTATATAAAATATATATTATATATATTTTTTCAAAAATTAATGGGAGGTGGTAAAAAGTCAAATGCATTTTTTCATCTATATTGGTTTCATATGATTTTTAATACATTGTATATAATATATACAACATATGTGACATATATTATTCATACATGTATATTTATAGTTACATATAATACTTAATTTCTAATCTTGTGCTTGATCCACTAGTTCAGTGATCAGAGTGATTATAATTTGCTAACTAAACTTGAGCTAAAAAGCTCATCTGTGACTTTCTTAAATGACCTTTTTAGGTCAGACTCAATCTGGAAAGGATATACATACATATAAGAAGCATAATTAGAATCTCAACTACAGTGAGAGATAAGACTGAAAACACAGATTCCAGGATGTAAAAATGAGAAATAACCATGAGAAGGAAGAATCATTTGTACTCCTGAAATATGTTTTAGTTTATAGTGATTCTTACACCCCAAGCATTACCTCATTACCATCTACCCCCAACATTCAACTCTCACCTCTGACATTGTTCAGTGAGGCAATGGCAACAGGCCTGGACTGCCCAGATCCTGTGAAACTATTACAAAACTGAGCCTTGTCTGCAGACACATATTCCAGAGCTCAGATCTCACTGGGGAAAGAAATCAATTCAGAGTAGATCTTTGGCAGAATTTAAACAAAAGTCTCAAAGAATAGAAGGTCAAAGAGTACTTGTAAAGTAACAGATTTTGAAAATGATTATGAAATTAAATATTACAATGAAACAGTAGAGGCACAGTCACAGAATAACAGAATAAATTTTAAAAAGCAAAATGTAGACAGTGTAATAAGAATTAAGTTCTAATGACAGAATGAGAGGCCTGAGTGCTAGTAAAACTGGTCATTGTTATTAAGTGACAGAGTTGAGAAGAAAGAGAACATTAGATTGTGGAAAAATATAATCTGCTCCTGAAGTTCCCGACTGTGTTCTTTATTAAATTTGAACGTGATTCACTTATGGCTCAATGATCCATTTGTGCTTAAGCATTTGATGTGTATCTTATTAGGTACATGGAACCACGCCAGAAACTTAGTAAGATGCAAAAAAAAAAAAAATATATATATATATATATATATATATATGACATAGTCCACATATCCTACAATATCCCACAATCTGAATATGTACAAAATAAGTAATACAAGATACCATTAATGTAAATTCAAAAAGAAGAAGAACAGACAATAGATACTCCAGGAATTAAAAAAAGAGCATCACTGTCAACTTGAGCACTTAATTACATAAGCACAATTTGACTATGTGGTCAAACTTTCCACAGGAAGACTTCCAAAAGGAATAAATATTGTTTACTAAGAGGGAACACTCCATATCTCCTTTCTTCTTCACATCCCCTATCTAGTTAATCAAACAATCCTACTGAATTTACACTATGAACATATCCATTACCACTTGTCTCCACACCCCCAGGCATCTCCTAAACCATGCCACCATCATCTTTTGTCTAAATCACTGAACCAGCTTTGCAAAAGTTCATTCTTCCAGTTAAAACTGGGTTAACGATTGAGTATCAAGGTTAATATGTCCTATGGTCAAAAGGGAAACAGAATCGGAGGCACAGATTTAAAACATCACAATAAAAGCTGCAATCTCTAGAGCAGGAGTCAGCAAATTAAGGTCAGATACTGTTTTCATATATGATACTTAACTGGAACCTAACCACATCAATTCATTTGCACATTATCTATAGCTGCTTTCCTACTATACAATAATATAGTTGCTTTCCTACAACAACAGTTGCTTTCCTACTGAACAGTTATTGTAAAGATCATCTGGGCTATATCAGTTGCAAGTATCTTCTCCCTTGCAGTAAGTTGCCTTTTTGTCTTGTTGATGACTTCCTTCACTGTACAAAAGCTTTTTATTTTGTAAAATTAATTTAGTGGTTGTCAGTCAGCTGAATGTGGGATAATTAAACCTTGGCAAAAGCTTAACACTCCTCCAATTTCACCTCCAAGTTAAGGTAAGGCTGAGACCAGGTAGGACTAGAAAGTATCTTCCAGATAGTGGGTAGAAAGTATCACCTTTTCAGAGACATGTAGCTTTCAGCAAGAGGGTGGCTACACACACTGCAAACCTTATGTGGATACTACCCCTCCTGGACATCAAGAATGTAAGATCCCCAAAAGACTGGGCGCCTGGGTGGCTCAGTGGGTTAAAGCCTCTGCCTTCAGCTCAGGTCATGATCTCAGGGTCCTGGGATCAAGGCCCACATTGGGCTCTCTGCTCAGCAGGGAACCTGCTTCCACCTCTCTCTCTGCCTGCCTCTCTGCCTACTTGTGATCTCTCTCTCTGTCAAATAAATAAATAAAATCTTAAAAAAAAAAAAATCCCCAAAAGACTTACTTCTAATGATAGAGGGTGCCTATAAGGAGGGGACACTAGAGTTTACGTCTCTGAACATCTGTTAAAACAAGTTAGCATATAAAACAAAAACAAAAACAAACAACAACCAACAAATATTCTAGATGAGACATTTTCTCTAAAACTGCCCCCATTTAATTCCTTAAACCCAGTTGCTATTTCGATAAATTTCTAGTGTAAGCTTCTTAGGCCAGTGTTCTCCGTATGGACCAGCAGTTAGGCATAGCTACTACTATTGACCATTGCTACACTCTTCATCACATGTCAATTAATCTACAGAAATTTATTTGCAGCTTTTGTTAATGTTTTCTTGCCCTTTGACTCTGAAAACAGAGATAAGCTATGTAAGCTCAGAGAAGTACCTACAGCTTAACACCAAAATGAAAACCAGAGCTCAGAATAGATTTTCCCTTCATGATGGTAAAATATGCATCTGTTTTCTTTGTATACTGAAGACCTGAGATCACTTTAGTTGGCTTACCTTCTGCTTTACTATAAAGGAGAAAAAAAGCAATATTTTTCTATATGCTGTTGACAAGATTTTTTTATTGTATTATAATCAGAGTTGACTTAGAATGACTGGCATTCTTTCAATCCAGTTAATCTGAGTACTGTCCAAATGAATGCCTCATATCTAGGTAAAATAATCCAAGCAATCATTTTGGAGAACCATTCCCAAATACTGATTTAAAAAAATAATAATAAACCTTTAAATGAGCTCATTTCCTTATTATTAAGGAGGTGTATTTTGCAAAGAGTTTACCACAGAGGGTCCTCAATTAAATTGTGCTATCAATTAAATTTATTTTCTAGGATTTAACATTTGTAGTACGTGCTCTGAAATACCTGTTTAAAATATAAAGCTATAATCAGAAATTTCTGCAAACCAAATAATATTTTAAATGCAACCTGAGAACATTTTTTTTTCTAAAGATTTTTATCTTTTTGACAGAGAGAAGCACAGCGAGAGAGGGAACACAAGCAGGAGGAGTAAGAGAGGGAGAAGCAGGCTTCCCGCTAGGCAGGGAGCCCGATGTGGGGCTCAATCCCGGGCCTGCAGGATCATGACCTGAGCCGAAGGCAGATACTTAACAACTGAGCCACCCAGGCACCCTGAGAACATGTTATTAAATTGAACACCTTCCTAGGATAGAGGGCAAGAATCCCATAGTTATTTCATTTAAATTTCCAGGACTTATGATTTCAAGATAATACAGACAGTTCCACAGGCTTCTCTCAAAAATCACCCAAATGCAACAAGGAGAATAATAAACAAAAACTGTCCATCTTCAATGAAACTAGGAGACATTTGTAATCTGAAAGACAAATAATGAAAGACAACATATGAAAATTGAAAGTATCTGGAGGACTGTACATGTTAAGAGAAATAAATGGTTAATAAAATAATGCTTGGAGGGGCACATCGGGCTCCCTGCTTGGCAGGAAGCCTGCTTCTCCCTTTCTCACTCCCTCTGCTTGTGGTCCCTCTCTAGCTGTGTTTTGCTCTGTCAAATCATTAAAATCTTTAAAAAAAAAAACCCAAAAATATAAAGCTAAAAAAAATGTAGGCTACAGTGACTTCTACTATATATTAGGATAGAACTCTGAGGTCTCCATGGTCCATTTTTTCCTGTAGTTGGTGGAGCCAGAAGTATATGGTGAATAATTAATAGCCCTGGCTAAGAGATCTCTATTCTGAGGAAGGTGTTTTTTTTAGTGAAAACCTGGTCAAAATTTTCAGTTTTTATTAGAAGGTATCACCTGTCTCTTACTTATGCAAGGCAAAATTTTGGAACTGTCCTTTAATCAGCAGCACAGAGTATCTATACTCTAGATATTATCAGAGAGCAAGCCTAAATCCTTTATGCCCCCTCGTACTAATAAAAATATTCACTGAAATAAAGTATATTAATTAAGAGTTGCCTGGAGCCATATAATCTACCTTTTTCTCTTGACATTTTTTTTTCTGGTTAGATGAGAGTATCAGAGAGCTTCATATACAGACATTTTATCACCCAATTATCTTCTTAGATTAAGACATATGTGGTAGGCTGAATAATGATCCCCCAAGATAACCACACCCTAATTTCTAAATATGTTACCTTATAGAGCAAAAGGGATTTACAGATCTTACAATGGGGAAATTATCCTGGATTTTCCCACTAAGTCCAATATAACCATGATATTCCTTATAAGAGAGAGGCAGATGGGTGAGAGTCAAAGGAGACTTAATTACAGAAGCAGAAGCTATAATGGCCAGGAATCAAAGAATGTAGGTAAACGCTAAAAGCTAAAAAATGTAAAAAAAACATTTTCCCCAACAGCTTCCAGGAAGAAGCCCAGCTCTGCTAATACTCTGATCTTAGTACTGTTAGACCCATTTCAGAGTTCCGACCTCCAGAATTATTAGATAATAGTTTTGTTGTTTTAAGTCACGAGGTTTGTATAATTTGATATAGCACAATAAGAAACTAATCCAGCAAGCTGAAAGAAAATAGTATGTAAAACCTCTTTCGGTTTTCACTTTACTAGCATTTGTTGAGTATGCAATTAACACCACCACACTAGGTCTTCTTTTTAGAGTTACTCAAGAAAAAAAATTTTCAGGTGACATACACAAACAACTTGTCCTCTCTTGAGCTACTAAAATCTACAGATTATATCCCTGATATTCCTTCTCATGAGGTCATTACTACTAAGAAACTCCAATCCAATCCATTATTATAAATACTAATTTTATCCCTGATTCAGTTTTACTTTTTTTGTTTTTATTTTCTCTGTACTCTTTTTCTTATTTACTGTTATACCTCCTTGTTTATGTATAAGCCATTTCAAATCATTTTTGAAGATGAGTTTAAGTAAGTTAATAATCAAATAAAAATTTTTAAAATATTTTATTTATTTGACAGAGAAAGAGTGAGAGAGATCATACACATAACACAGGGAGAGGGAGAAGCAGGCTCCCGACTGAGCAGGGAGCTCGATGCAGGACTTGATCCCAGAACCCCTGGATCACGACCTGAGTCAAAGGAAGATGCTTAATTGGATGAGCCACCCAGACACCCCTAAACAAACTCCTATAAATCTTTTATTAAGATCTTCTTCATGTTTAATTGAAGTTCACCCCATTGTAAATTAATCCCATTAAATATCTGACCTATAGAGAGGAGATCTGAAAAGGAGCTGTCTTGGAAAAAAAAAAAAAAGCATAAAGCTTTCTCATTTTCAACTCAGACTAGCAAATGACATTTTTAATTTATAACTTTAAAATTCATTTACATAAAATCCATTATATAGCCTCCACTCTAGAAGAAGAATCACTGATTACTTATCTCTCAAATAATGTAATCAACAACTGTCTTCCTTTTCTACATATTGTATATGTTTATCATTTTTTATTTTTCTTCATATGTGATAATGAGAGACTGATATTAGCTATGTCCAAATAGGGATTTGATTAAGATTGGTAATTGTGTTTTTAAAAAAAGTATTCTTTGATTTTTGAAAAGAGCTGCTCACTCTTTACTTAGGCCTCTGTAGTCCGTTAACACTGGCCTCCCGTGTTCTAAGGGCACTTGTGTAAAGACGAAGAGCTGGCTTTCTCTGCTCTTTACCCTGTGACTCATGACATTGAAACAACCTAACTTTGTCCTCATTGTGATAGAAATGTTCTCATTTAATAGCTGTCACAGACCAAAGCTCATTCAATGAGCTCCACTTAGCTGTTAACTCTGCAAATATATTTCCTATAGTTGGTGCTGATATTGGGGAATTAACCTTTCATGCCGCTTTCCATTTGATCCTACCTGTTGACATTTGTATGCCAAAAAAAGAATACCTCAGTGGCATGAGAAAGAATAGATATGAAGTTCCAAAGTGCTTGTCTGCCAAGTAGACAGGTTTAACTGAGGAAGGTGACTGGGAAAAGTGCAATGATCATGCCTGACATTGGGATATATGTTTAGAAACGGCGGGGGGCGGGGGGGGGGGACTGACCAGCAGGAAAACTTGTGGGAACAAAGTCTCTGGGAAGTAAGCAGATGATGGCAGGTGACAAAGTGGACCACAAAGAGGTGAATAGAAGAAGACAATATGCAGAAATGCTTGCAGCACTCAACATGAAAACTGGGCAGCCAGTCAAAGAAACATCAGCCTTGACTGCTCAAAAGCACATTTGGATTTGGCTGTTCACATCTTGTTGTTAAGCAAGAAGTCCTTGCTCATGTGGGAAAGTAGGGAAGGTCAGCACCCAAAACATTCATGGAGGCTCACAGAATAAGGGTGATAGAAAATGGCAAGTTATAATACTGAAAGACCACATAACAGAATGTTCATACTGGGTAATGAGTATGTTTTCTTTTTTCTTTTAATAGAAGGATTGGGAGTAAAATGCTTCTAAATCCATACAGTTCATCTTGCTGGTTTGTTTTCTAGCTTTCTGTAATTATATTTCATCTCTTTTTGTTTAATGACTGTTTTCTTCCATAGGCTATAAGCTCCAAAAAGGCAGAAATTATATCTATTTTGTTCACGATCTAGTATCCAGCAGCAAGTCTAATGCTCATCACACAGAAGGCACTGAATAGATATTTATCAAATAAATAAATTAGCATATTAATAGCAAAACTCAGTTTATATGGGTACTTAACTGGTGTGTGGCTGACTTGTAAAACCACTCAAAACCACTCAAACCTAGATTTGGTTTCTGGGTTGACAAAACATTAGTATATTTGAAACATCTAAATAAGTATTTCTAACTAAATATCTATCATTTTCTAGTCATTGTATTAAAAAAAAATAAGATTTAGTAGGGGCGCCTGGGTGGCACAGTTGGTTGGGCAACTGCCTTCGGCTCAGGTCATGATCCTGGAGACCCGGGATCGAGTCCCACCATCGGGCTCCCTGCTCAGCAGGAAGCCTGCCTCTCCCTCTCTCACTCCCCATGCTTGTGTTCCCTCTCTGGATGTGTTTCTCTCTGTCAAATAAATAAAATCTTTAAAAAAAAAATAAAACTTAGCAATACTTTCAGTCTTTTCTGGCTCTGGATGACTGAGAAGAACCGTAAACAGAACTAGAGACCTAGCTGGCTTTGAGTTTTTGTTTTTTTAATTTCTGATGTATGGAAACCACTAAAAATACTAAATATTTTAAAAGTAGATAATTTAGATTAGTTTTAGATTTAACAACAGGTCCAGTCTTTCCTCCATTTGGTTGTCAACCTCTGTATCCATATTAAGGGGGCGTATGAACCTATTTGTCACTTCTACTTATTTGCATTTAGATAGCACTGGGTAATCCAATGACTTGATTTAAACATTGCCACACTTTAAGAAAACAAGGATATTATATTCTCCAGAGCTCAAACAACATCACTATGTCTAACCTCTAATTTCAGTTTCTGGGAGAGAATCTAAGCAAAACCTATCTTGTCCTGTTTTAGGAGGTAGCATGTTCCTGCTCACTGATACCAGTAAAACCTCGGGAAAAACACATGCCTGGGCATAAAGGTCTCTGAGCTCATAGGGTCCTGCTGAATCCTTTCCTTCTCATTGACAATCCAAATAGTCCTGTTTCAGGAGGTGGGTTTTATGGAAGAACATCTATCTTCAAACCGAGGAGTAATCAATGACATGACTGAACATAATTATACCCCCATGTGGAACAGTGAAGGAAATTAGAGAAAAGGAATAGTCATGCAGGCACTGGCAACTCTACAATTTCTTTTTGACAATCTTCAGCTGAAACCCTCACTGCAATTTACTTTCAAAACCATGAAACTACACTTCAACTCATTAAAGGCTGCATGAGGATTTTATTTTCAGACATCTTTAATTGATTATAATCGATAACATCATTAAAAGAATCTTGCCAAAGCCAAGCGTCCTCTACACAGATTATTACCTTGTGTGGTAGGAATACATGGAGGGGAGCCTGCAAAAAAACATGTTCTTTCCTGAAGAAGCATGCCCTTGAGGACAAAAACCAATTCAGGAATCAGAGCTTCAAACTTAGAAGGTGTCTACTTTATTAGAGAAAAGTACCTGCTGGAACTACTTTCCATTTATTTTTGCTTTTACTTATATTTTTTCCCTGAGAGGTGATACCTATAGACAATAAAAAGATTTATATATGTGGACTGAAGAAGCAGCAACACAGGAAAAAAAATGTGTAGATATTGATTTAGTGCTGTCAAATCTATTAGTAAATGCTCTGGAAATACATAAACATGAGTTAATGTTGTCTTGTTCTATTGCCCAGAATATATAGAAAGTTTAAGTCAAGGGCAAAGATATATTTTACTACCTTCCTGTCATCTTAGCTTTGTGCTGGAAGAAAGGTTTTGTTGTTAAAGGCCAAAGCAGAGGCACAGAGTTCCAGAGAACTTCTTATGTGACTTGTTGAAAGCAGACTGGTACTTAGGATGCTGAGCTCCTAAGTCACACTACAGAATCTGCATTCCAGGCTCACCAACTATAGCTGCTAAAGAAGCCAGTTATTTAACTTTTCTAAGATTTATCTCAAAATGAAGGCCTACTTGTCACATAAGCATTGCAGATGATTGGTATTTGACTAAGCATCAAAAATGTTAGCCAGTATTATACATATTGTTGATTTCCTATGAATGAATGTGTGTGTTTTAAAATTTGGCAGCAGAATGTAAAGGTGTATGTATATAAAATGATTTTTTTTTTGCTTTAGTTTTTGTTCTTTAAATACACTTTAGATTTTACAGCTGTTTTGTGTTCACAGCAAAATCAAGGAGAGGGTACAGAGTTGTCATATACTCTCTCTGCCCCCACAAAAGCACATGCTCTGACATTACCAACACCCCCACCAGAGGGGTATAGTTGTTACAGCTGATGAAACGACACTGTCACCTCATTGTCACCAAAGTACACTGTTTATGCTAGGGTTCACTTATGGATTCAGATGCAGATTATTCCCCAAAGTGCCAAAGAATAGTCCACTGCCAGTACATTTAATAATTCAAAATTATTAATTAATAAAATAAATCTTATTTCCTTGAAACTATAGTTGACTGGGATGTAATAAAAGAACACTAAAAGACAAATCTTTGCCTGCAAGGATTTTACTATTTTAATGGTAGTAAGTGACACTATAACATAAAATTCTTACTAAGGAGCTTTTTTTTGGAGTGTCTATCAGGCAAAACAGTATCTTAGGATTGTTATAGGGAAAGAGATAGGGAGATAAAAATAATTTAGATGCATATTCTGTTCCATAAGCTTTTCATTCTACTGAGCTTTAAATTATAAAATAAATAATACATCTAAATAATTACAATTAAATGTGACAAGTGTGATCTAGAATTGTTAGACTATAAAGAACTGTTGGAACTCAAAGACAGGAGAGATTTCTCCTGGCTAATCTGACATCGTTTAATGAGGAAGTGGGTTTATTAACAAGTTTTAAACAAGGGCTGAAGCTTTATTCAGAGAAAGAGAAAAGATAAGCAAAGTTACAAAGTCAGGGAAATGTGGAAAAGGGCCATTTATTCATTCAATCAATTCATCATATATTTATCCAGTGGCTACCAGAAGCCAGCCACTATTGTTGGTACTGGAGATACAGCAGTAAATGAAACAGACAAAAATCCTATCCTTGAGGGGGCGTCTGTGTGGCTCCTTCAGTTAAGCGACTGCCTTCTGTTCAGGTCATGATCCTGGGGTCCTGGGACTGAGCACTGTGTAGGGCTCCCTGCTCAGTGGGGAGTCTGCTTCTACCTACCCCACCCCCTGCTCATTCTCTCTCTCTCTAACTCTCCCTTTCTCTCAAATAAAGAAAATCTTAAAAAAAAAAAAAAGAAAAAAGAAAAAAAAATCCTATCCAGAAACAAGTAGGATCATAGGGAAAGAGAGAAAAAATTGAAACAAGATGAAACCAGGAAAAGAGACAAACCATAAGAGAGTCTTAATCTTAGGAAACAAACTGAGGGTTGCTGAAGGGGAGAGGGGTGGGTAGATGTGTAGCTGGGTGATGGACACTGGGGAGGGTACGTGTTGTAATGAGCAATGGGTATTACATAAGACTGATGAATCACACACCTGCACCCTTGAAACAAATAACACATTATATGGTAATTAATTGAATTTAAAAATAAATAAATAAAAGTAAGTAAAAATTTAAAACATCCTATCATTGAGGAACTTACATTTTATGGAAGGAAAGCAAAGTTTCAGTTTGCTAGAAGCCAAGGAAACCAAAAAAATTGATCAATCAATCAAAAAACACTGGGGAGGAGAGGCAGCTAATGTTTGGGAAGATACAAGAAAGTCAGGTCATGGACAGTTCTGAAGGTCAAGCCAGAAAGTCACACTTTTATTGTTTAGATGAGGGTAAGCCATTAAAGTTTTTTAAGCAGCAAAATATCCTAATCAGATCTGTACTTTAGGAAGATTAATTAGGTAGCTAATTCATAAGATAAAACCAAGAAGGGAGAGTGGATAGACTTTGCAGCAGTTCTGCAAAGAAATAACACAGACAAGCAGGTCAAGGAAAAGACAGATCAGGTTCTGGAAGAGGACTTAACAAGTCTTCAGAGGTAAAGTAAAACTATAAAGACACAAAAAGTTTGGTCTTCCAAGTAAGTCAAAACAGTTTATGGTCTACACTTCATAATGTAGTTTTGTACAAGGAAGAATAAATTTGTGGTGTCAACCTTTTCCTCTGATAGATTAATTCTCTTCAAAGCGGTCAATTAACTTGATCTTTACCCCTTTACAAGCCTTTCCTTTACTAAAAGCAGTGACTACTGAGGTAGAAATGCATCAGCTTCAGAGAATGATAGACCTCCCATCATTAAATGTCCCTATTCTGAAAGGAACACTGAGGAACTGGGATAATGGGGTCTTTTTGTTCCAGTTTAATTCCATTGTCTTCCTTGCTATTCATCTGTTTAGCAAATAGGGAGAGAAATTAATGACAATAATGAATGAAAAGCAGAGGGAAAAGTGCACGCATTGGAGACATAAGCCAATCCACAACTGTTTCCAAAATGAGTTTGATGCTTATTTCCCCAGTCTTTAGACTCCTGCCTTTATTCTTTGTTTTTCTTTATTTTTCCATTATTCTCAACAGCACTAATGTACAAAGTGAGTCGTGGTCAGCTTACAATAAGAGAGGTAAAGAGCTGTCTACATATTAAATTCCCAGTTCCAATATGCAGGAATTTTTCAAACATTACCAACAGGATGGATTACAAGAGAGACAGAAATACAAGAATCACAAGTTACTCACAACCTTTCTGAACACATAAAAAAAAATGGAAAATGAGAAAACATATACATACAAAGAATACACACACACATACAAACACAATATACTCCACTGAGGAATACTGAAAAAGGATTTAACTCGTACCTAAGTATTTTTTATATGATCCTCACCTACTCTTCCAAACACACATGTACCTTTTTTCTCCCTCCTTTGACAACCTTATTTTCTCAGAATAAAAAACATTAAGTACAGGATATCTCAAGTCATGGGATCCTCGGAGCAAATTCAATTTCATCATTTATATTCCTTGGGCATTTTACTTAAACTTTCTGAGCCTCAATTTTCTTATCTGTAAGCAGGACTAATAATAATATCTAACTCTAGGTTCAAGTGTGTATCCGGTAAGATTACACAGATAAATGCTTAGAGCGTCAAGTCATTAACAAACAATCAGTAAATGTTGTCATTGTTCTTATTATTAAACTTCTTAGAGGAAGGAAGCCACATAACATAAAAGGCACAATTCCTTGGACATACTATGCAGTTGAAATCCCAACATGTGCCAGCATGTCTTGAGAGTGCAAAGTCACTTAAAATGCAGGCATCCTGGGTCACTATTATCACTTCTAAGAAGAGTGAGACACTTACAACTCTGAAACCTAAAATAGCTCTGAAGTGTTGGCAAAGATATCCTTGTTGTGAAGGTACAATAAGTGCCCTTTGTGAATTTCACTCCCCAAGTGTTAACTGACATATAGCATGCAACACTTGACAGTCTCATTCAAAAGCAGTTTAGAAGAAAGTGCCTGAAATACAGAGAATTTGGCTGCTCGTTATAGACCCCACTTTGGCAAACATCATGTTGAGGCATCAAAGCTTTTCAAACACTGGAGGACCTAACTCAGACTCAGATAAGCAAAGCTGATAAACAAATTATCCCTGATTCCAGGGTGTATCTGTCTAATATAATTGTTCTGACCAGCTGTAACTACAGGTTTAGTGTAATTTAACTGAAATATTCCCAAGAGAAAAACTATTTTTTAAATTTCTATGTGGTTTCTTTTACACCTGACTTTTCTGAAGTAGCAGGTATGAAGACAGCAAGTCTTCATCAGTAGATCCTAACCCTTGCCTCATGTGAAACCCCCTCTTTCATAGACTCCACCTTTCTTAAGGGTCCCTTAACTCCCCAGGCTAGTTGAGAAGCCCCTCTAATACGGTAATAACACAAGATCTCTCACTTCTCCCTGAAAATGTCCATGTCTTGTCTACACTACTATAATGGAAAGATTTTTAAAGAAATCTAGATGTAAGAAATGCCCTGTAGTTGTTTGCACATAAGCAAATACTGGAAATATCAATTAAATACATTCATAGTTCAGAACTACAGATTGTATAGTTCTGTACCTTTCCTTTTATAAGAGCTTAATATTATGTGTATCAAAAGCACAAATACTGGGGCACCTGGGTGGCTCAGTTGGTTAAGCGACTGCCTTCGGCTCAGGTCATGATCCCGGAGAACCGGGATCGAATCCCATATCGGGCACCCTGCTCGGCAGGAAGCCTGCTTCTCCCTCTCTCACTCCCCCTGCTTGTGTTCCCTCTCTGGCTGTGTTTTTCTCTGTCAAATAAATAAAATCTTAAAAAAAAAAAAAAAAAGCACAAATACTGTGCCAGAATAGAGATAGCTGCACAGACTATCAATCAAATTATTTATTACTTACAGCTGTTCTTTTCAGGACTCCCTCCAAGGCGGCCTTTCATCTTTATAAATAAACCAGCTACCTTTAGTTTACAAACATCTTAAACACATCAATTCAGAAAACATGAGCATTGACTGTGTATTGGCAGCACATGCTGGGCCTCAAGACAAAACCATGATGAAAGTATGAATAGACTGTTTCATGCAGTATAAGAGACAGTATCATAAAGATGAGTTGGAGTAGAGGTAGAATTAAGGGAGTAAAAGGGTCTGAATCCCAATTCCAATTCATGGAGGGGAGGAAGGGCTTACACCTACCACCACCAAGAAATTCTCTGGATGCCAACTGGATGTTGTACAATTCAACTCAGTTCTAACACTAGCTACCCAGAAGCAGCATCAAAGTCCACAGGTTAAGGGTTGATTCAGTTCTACAATTCTGCTCCCCATGTCAACCTCAAACCACTAGTCACAAGCCTGGCCATAAATGAAAGGTTCCCAAGACCCCCTCTTTAGGTTCCATTAATTTGCTAGAACAGCTCATAGAATTCAGAAAATGCATTTATTCACTCAGTTACCAGTAGATCATAAAAGGATATAATAAAAGGAAGAGCCTAATAAAAGAGGTGTATAGGGCAAGATTACTGGGAAAGAGCACAGAGCTTCCACGCCCTCTCCAGGTGTGCCACTCTTCCAGCATCCCAACATTTCACCAGCCTGGAAACCCTCTAAACCCTGTCCTTTTGGGGTTTTATGGAGGTTCCATTACATCAGCATTACTGATTAATTCACTGGTCACTGGCAACTGAACTCAATCTCCAGCACCTCTCCCCTCACCAGAGGTTAGGATGGATGACAGCAGAAAGTTTCATCCCTCTAATCACATGGTTAATTCTCTTGAAAACCATACCCTTATCCTCAGGTTACCAAAGCTTTCCAAAAATAATTTCATAAGCCTAACAAAAGACATCTTCATTGTTCTTATCGCAGGATATTCAAAGGGTTTTAGGAGCTATGAGCCAGGAACCATGGACAAAACCCAAATATATATGAGAAATATATTTTGGTCATCTGAATGACCAAATATATACTTCTTATAAATCACAATGTCACAGGGAGCACAGAAGAGAGTTCTTATGGAGGAATAGAAAAAGTAATGGGAAGGCTTTCCACAGGAATGAAATCAGAGCTAAGTAATCATCAGCCTGGCTGTGGTACAGGTGGAACTGAGGTTGACATTAAAAGATGATATGAGGGCACCTGGGTGGCTCAGTTGGTTAAACGACTGCCTTCGGGTCAGGTCATGATCCCAGAGACCCAGGATGGAGACCCGGGATCGAGTCCCACAGCGGGCTCCCTGCTCGGCGGAAGGCCTGCTTCTCCCTCTCTCACTCCCCCTGCTTGTGTTCCCTCTCTGGCTGTGTTTCTCTCTGTCAAATAAATAAAATCTTTAAAAAAAAAAAAGAGAGAGAGATGATATGAGACAGGATGGGAAAGAAGGCACAGTCTGTGGCAGAGAAAAACAAGACCAGGAAACAGAGAAGGCAAGAATTTACGCAAACCAACTCTGAGCAGTATAGTGTCAGTGGGCAGCAAAAGCATGGAGTTCAGATGTGAGGTAGGAAGTTGAGTGAAATCAGATCCTGAAGGGTTTCAGAAGCAAGGTTGAGGACTTTGAATTTTATCACAATCACAGTAGGATGCTGTATTAGTCTCCTGTTGCTGCTCTAACAAATTGCACAAATTTAGTGGCTTAAAACAACACAATTTATTATCTTAACACTTTTCAAGTTCAAAGTCCAAAATGAGCTACCAGGACTGTGCTCTGTCTAGAGGCTCTAGGAGATAATCCATTTCCTTTTCATTTCCAGCTTCTAGAGGTTGCCTACATTCACATCTCTTAGCACACGGCCTCCTCAAAGAAATTACCAACTTCAATGCCACATCTCCTCTCCCTTTCACTCTTCTACTTCCCTCTTTCACTTTTATAAAGTGCTTACAGTGGACCCACAAGGATAATTTCCCTCAAGATCTTCAATTTAATCATATCTGTAAAGTCTCTTTTGTCATGTAAGGTAATACATTTACAGGGTCCTGAGATAAGTATATGGACATCTTTGGAAGGCCATTATTCTACCTACACAGAAGCTATTTCAGGTTTTAAGCCAGGAACCAAAAGATCTGAGTTAACACAGAGTTAACTGAGAATTAAGAATATTTTATAATTTATGAGTTTCTGTATTTTAGCAACATCAGGTAATCATGTTAAAAAATATTTCTTTCTGGGGCGCCTGGGTGGCTCAGTTGGTTGGGCGGCTGCCTTCGGCTCAGGTCATGATCCTGGAGCTCCGGGATCGAGCCCCACATCGGGCTTCCTGCTCTGCGGGAAGCCTGCTTCTCCCTCTCTCACTCCCCCTGCTTGTGTTCCCTCTCTGGCTGTGTTTCTCTCTGTCAAATAAATAAATAAAATATTAAAAAAAAATATTTCTTTCTTAGGAACCTTACTGTCCTATACCTAGTATTTCTCCTTTCTTCTCTCTTCCCCACTAGAAAAAGTGTGACTGTGTGTGTGTGTGTGTGTGTGTGTGTGTGTGTACATAACGCCATTTAACAAGTGCACAGGTAATATATGAAGATGAAGTCTTCTATATCTAAAAAAAATTACGTATGTTTAATAAATACATTTGGGTTCTTAGCCTGGAATCATAACCACACAATAATCAACATTGTAAGGCTATGAGAAGTCTAGGCTCCCCACCGGTAGCAAAGACAGGCTGATCTGGAGATAAGCCTGCCTTTGCTACTTCACAGGTCTGTGTTCCTTAGACAAGCTGCCCAGGCTTTTTGTGATCTATATTCCTCATCTATTAAAGGGACACAAAATGCCTGCCGAGGAGCTTTGTTGTAAGAGTTAAATAATATAATATTAGCAATAACATTTTGAAATTCACGACATCAGGTTTTCAAAATGGGGAGGGTACCACATTCCTACACACATATTCTACAGCACCTTACTTCTCAAATACATAAACTACACATGACTCATATACACTGCAAGCTATTAAAAAACACTTTATAAAATCTCTACTTAATCTAACCTGACAAAACTGTGTTTAAAAAAGTCAATATAACTATTCTTATAATTATTCATTTATTTAAATACAATGAAAAATTGTGAAATATTTTCACTGTATATGTATATGTTATAAAGCCACCTTCAAATCATCATCTCTGTATAAACTGCTGCTGACCTGGAGCTCCCCAGACCATTTTGTGAGCCCAGGCTGGCAGTCTTAATCTTTTTCTTTGTTATCATTACTAGAGAACAGAAACCAGTAACAACTGTGCTCCCAAGTTCCAAAGTAATTTTGAATCTTTTTTTTCCCTCCAAACTACAGTCACCTTAAGGATGAGTGCACAAGATAATCAGAAATCTGAAAAAAGTTAAAATCACATTTTCTTTGAAGTACTGAAATAGTCCTCAGGCCCCTTCAGTATTTAATCCATTAGAAAATATGTATAAAAATTGAAGCTAGGACAACAAAGGAAGGCTCCAATTATTAATAGTTCTTGTGGATGCTCATCTCAGCCAATATCAGGGTACAGATATAAATTAAATAGCCTTCAGATGACAGACATTATACAGAAAACAATCAGGGCCTGGAGTCAGAAACCTATTAGTAAACTGGAAAGGCATGTACAAGTCATTGATTCCAACTCCCGTAAGTTGTTGATTCATTCACTCAGAAAATATTTATCCAGGCCCTACCTTGTGCTGGGCAGCGTCCTAGGACTAGGGATAAAATGCGCATAGTGGATGAGAAGCTAACAAGGTATGTGCAAAGCAAGTGCAGGCTCCATGTCCATCCTACTTGTGACATACATGTAGTTAGTCTTTTTTTAAAAATATAATATTTTATTCCAAGGTTTGTGAAATAATCAGCTTTTAGAAAATTTTAAGAGAAAGGTAAATCATTTGTAGAAATGAAAAAGAATTCAATAATTATAATGAGTGTTTCTCTTTTTTCTTTTATGCAAAGTCTTTGATGCTCCTAAGTTCAATTAACTATTCATAAAACTTTTTTAACATTTAATTTTTGACATTAACTCTTTAACCCACTCCACTTTAATGAATTCTGCTCAACGAGGGAAAAAAGCCCAACACTGCACTGAGCAATGAATAATCTATGAGTTAGTGATTCTCCAGCCCTTTTTAAAAAAATCACTGCTGAGTCTGTTTTAGCCTTTCCTATTACTGTATTATACCTGCTAATTCAAGTACCATACCAGGTTATTACAAATATCCCAACCTATTGAGCAGGATTTCTGGAGAAATGACTGACATCAGGGATAATAAAAGGTAGTTATAAGATAAACCTGAAATATCCTGTAGTGCCAGAAAGTAAGGTAGTGGGAAAAAAACAAAAATAAATTTTAAAAAGATGGGTGTGTCATAAGGACATAGGAGCTAGAATGAAGATGTTCCCACTGGCCAAATCTGAGACCATTTGAGCTCTGAATTAATTAAGCTCAGTAATTAATTATAAACCATTGAAAAGCAGGAATTTATGAATCCATACCAATAATAATCACATAAGTCACTCAACAGGGGAGAAGGGAGAACTCTGCTTATAGGAGAATGACAAACGCTGACTGAAGATATGAGGGGAGCACTGGGGGTAGAAAAGAATCATTATTTTACAATGATCACAGTAAAGACTGGATAGGAAAGAAATATCAGTAGATGCTAAATCCAGAGAAATATTCTGCTGAGAAAGATATGTACATGATCTTAAAATGTCTTCCTGTAGACTGCTTTGTAGTTATTAAAATTTAATCATGAGGCAATAACAGATTAACTCAAAATTAGGAATGTTCTATTTAAACAAGGGAGGGATATTTTTAATCTTTTAAAAAGGGAGGGGCTGGCTCTCTGCCTTTGGCTCAGGTCATGATGCAAGGGTCCTGGGATGGAACCCCACATCAGGCTCTCTCTGCTTAGTGGGGAGTCTGTTTCTCCCTCTACCATTCACCCCACTCTTGTGCTCTTTCTTTCTCTCAAATAAATAAAATCTTAAAATAATAAAAATAAAAAAGAGAAGTGAATATTCTTTAAAAATGTCAATGTCATAAAAGACAAGGAAAAGCTGTGGCAATGTTCCAGGTCAAAAGAAGTAAAGAGGGGGGTGCCTGGGTGGCTCAGTAACTGGGTATCTGCCTCAGGCTCAGGTCATGATCCCAAAGTCCTGGGATCAAGCCCCGCATCGGGCTCCCTGCTCAGGGGGAAGCCTGCTTTTCCCTCATTCATTCCCCCTGCTTATAGTCCTTCTCTAGCTGTGTTTCTCTCTGTCAAATAAATAAAAAAATCTTTTTTTTTCTAAAGGAAATTAAAGAGCCATGACAACTAAATGCACTATCTGATCCTTAGGTGAGATCTCATACTAGAAAATAGAGAGAAAAATGCTACATATAGGATAGTATTAAGTCAACTGACATAACAGGAATAGAAATTCTAGTTTAGATGTCTTTCCTCAATGTTAATTTTACTCAAGTTGAAAAGTCTCCTGTGACTATATAAGAGAATATTCTCCTCTTGGGAAATATACACTAAACAATTCATGGTTAAAGGCCCATGACAGAAGGGACTTACATGACTCAGAAAAATAAATCATATAATATATAGGTAGATGGACAGAAAAAAATAGAGAACAAATGATAAAGAGAATGGTGTAAAATATTAGCATTACATAAATCTGAACAAGTACATACAGACATTCCTTATACTTAAATTTGCAATTTTTGGAAAGTTTGAAATTATTCCAAATAAAAAAATTGAAATAATAAAAAAAATAAACATAAAATAGTGAAAAAATGGGGGGAAATGTGAAAAACCTTTCCGCTGAACCATCTTATCAAAATGGATTTTCCTATTACTTTGTTGCTTCACCTGGCTAATTCCTTTTTCAGTAGTCAAATGGTCTGAATTATTTATTTGTTCATTACTTACTGATTGTTTCCCTAGAAAACAAAGTCCCCAAGTACAGGGATAATGCTTATTATGGTTTCCCACCCCGGAATCTAGCTTAGTGAGTGGCACAATGTAGGTACTAAATAGACATCTGCTTATTAAATGGGGAAAAGCTACTGATTTTCATATATTTATCTTAACATTTAAGTATTTTATCTTTTGTTTCTAGTTTTTCATAATGGGACATGTAATACTTCCACAATGTGGGACTGAATGGGGTAGAGAATGCATACATTGAATTTACTTATACAAGGTACCGTGAAGAGTACTATTAGAGTTATTATTAAAAGAACATGATATCTACATTCAAAGGACTTAAACTTTAGTTAAAAATAAAGAAAACTATTTCATCTCTAGAATTGGAAACTATGGTCCAAAGATTATACAGTATTTATTAATCTCAATAAATGAAAATACTGAAGTAAAATAAAACTTGTATAAACACTTTCAGCTTAGTATCTGTATCCATTTATGTGAATTTTGGAGCAGAGTCAATTATAATGAATCAATTATACAGCTAAGAAGCTGGAAATCCTCATTTTTAGAATAAATATTGAAATTATGACAGCTCTTTAAACACTGGAGTAACAAATCTGAAACTTTCAAAAGAGAAATAAGCCATCGAAAAATACCATACTACTCATTATATTAATAATGACCTCATCTGATTAACAGTGACATTAGTGTGTGATTACTTTTGATTCTTCATCAGTTACTTCTGTCCTTCAAATATCAGAAAATACCCATGAATGTATACAAGAAATAAAATATATTTTTGCAGCTATTTTATTTGGCAAAATTATAAAATATATAACTGCCTAGTTCTGATTTTAAAGTTCTTTTTTTTTTAAATTTTTTTAAAGATTTTATTTATTTGACAGAGAGAAATACAGCCAGAGGGGGAACACAAGCAGGGGGAGTGAGAGAGGGAGAAGCAGGCTTCCCGCCGAGCAGGGAGCCCGATGAGGAACTCGATCCCGGGTCTCAGGGATCATGACCTGAGCCGAAGGCAGTCCTTTAACCAACTGAGCCACCCAGGCGCCCATCTGATTTTAAAGTTCTAAACAAACAAACAAAAGTATAAGAAAGAGATCCCGAGGATAAAATAGCTAACCTTTTAGCCTATGAAAATCAACTACATAGTTGAGCAAAACTGCCAAAAACAATCATTTAGTTTTGCTGAATCCATCAGAATGGGCCCCTTTGATATGAAGTGCTGACCATTAAAGTGGTGACCCTGGTGGCAAGCAAAGAGTGACAGACAGCAGCTCCATTGAGTCTGAGCTTATGGTCCTAGGCCCTCCTTTGAGGCAAGCTATGAACTGGTAAATTAGCCAGAGACTCAATAGTTTTAGAATGGCAGACAGATGGGTGGGTAAGTAATAAAAATTAACATCACCAGTGAACAATATGAAAATGAAAGCAAGAAAATAATTATATATACGATAGCAGCAAAAAAAAGGATAAAATATTTGGGAATACATTTAACAAAAGAAATTAAAGATTTGTAAATTGAGAACTATAAAACTTGCTGAAAGAAGTTGAGACTCAAAATAATTAGAAAGAGATTCAATGTCCATGGATTAGAAGACTCAGTATTGTAAAGGTTTCAAATCTCCCCAAATTGATTTATAGATTCATCATAATTCTCATTAAAATCCCAGCAATCTTTTCTTTAGAAACTGACATTCTGATTTTAAAATCTACAGAAAATGCAAAGGACTTAGAAGAGTCAAAACAATTCTGAAAAAGAATAAATCTGGAGAATTTAGATTATCTAGTATCAAACTTTACTATAAAATTACAATGATTAAAATAAGGTGATTACTATAAAGTTATAATGATTAAAATAATATAATGGTACAATGATAAGCATATAGATTAATGCAACAAAACTGACAATCCAGAAATAAACCCTTACATTTATGACCAATTGGTTTTCTATAATGGTGCCACAATGTCAGTTCAATGGAGAAAGCACAGTTCAAAAAAAAAAAAGGGTGCTAGGACATTTGGGACAATTGGAAATATATCTGCAAATAATAAGATAAAGAACAAAATTAAATTTAGACCATATATCATAACCATATATAAAATTAAATCAAAATGGATCAAAAACTGAAATACAAGAGCTAAAACTGTAACACATCTGGAAGAAAATAGGAGAGAAAAATTCTTCATAATCTTGGATTGGACAAAGTGTTCTTAGACATGACAAGAGATACATATACCATTTTAAAAAGCTCTGGCAAACAGGACTTCATTAAAATTAAAAACTTTTGCTCATCTAAAGATACTATTAAAAAACTGAAAGGGCAGTCACAGACTGGAAGAAATTATTTAAAAACTATGTATCTGATAAAAGACTTGTATCAAGAATATATAGGGGTGCCTGGGTGGCTCAGTTGGTTAAGCGACTGCCTTCGGCTCAGGTCATGATCCCTGAGACCCGGGATCAAGTCCCCTATCAGGCTCCCTGCTCGGCGGGAGGCCTGCTTCTCCCTCTCTCACTCCCCCTGCTTGTGTTCCCTCTCTGGCTGTGTTTCTCTCTGTCAAATAAATAAAATCTTTAAAAAAAAAAAAAGAATATATAAAGAAATCATACAATTCAATATTTTAAAAAAACAATTAAAAATGGGCAAAATACTTGAGTAGATAGTTCACCAGGAAAATATATTACTGGCTAATAAGCATATGAAAGATGTTCAATATCATTAGTTGTTAGAGAAATACAAATTAAAACCACAATGACAAACAATAACACATGTATCAAAATGAGTATAATTAAAAGACCTGTAATACCAAGTGTTAACAAGGATATAAAGAAACTAGAACCCTCATACATGCTGGTGGAAATGTAAGAGTACTGCCTCTTACTCTTAATCTCAGGAAACAAACTGAGGGTTGCTGAGGGGTGGAGGGCAGGGATAGGGGTTATGGAAAAAATAAAAATTAATTTAAAAAAGTATTTAAAGGGAGAGAATATTAATAAAGTAGGAGTACCATAATTAAAAAAAAAAAGAGTACTGCCTCTTTGGAAAAAATACTAAAAATGTACATCCTAAAAATGTTAACAATAAACTTATCACATGAACCAGCAAACCCATTCCTAGAAATCTACCCAAGAGAAATGAAAATTTAGAGCCACACAAAGACTTCTGTGTGAATGTTCATACGAGTCTTACTGATCATAGCCAAAAGCTGGAAAGAATTAAAATGTCTATCAACTCATCAATGGATAAGCAAAATGCGGTTTATCCACAAAACACTATTTTACTGAAATACTATTTAGCAGTAAAACAGAATGAAGTACTGGACTGATTTGAAACAGTCTTTTGAGAATTTGTAAAGAATGATGGAAAATATTTAAAACTGGATGGTGGCTATGGTTGCACAAATATATAACTTTACAAAAAGTTATTCAACTGTACCCTTACAATAGGTAAATTTTAGATATGAAAATTTTATCTCAATTAAGGTATTTAAAAAAGAATAATTTGCTACATGATGAATGAACAAAGTGAGGAAAATATCCTGAATAACTGTTTAATAAAATCTAACATATCTAACATGCATATATCTATCACCCACATATCCCTGCATTTTCATTTTATATAGTGGCCCTTCCTTATTAAATTATATAATGAAATAATGATATTTATTATAATTGCCATTTTGTAGGATAGGGTTATCACAACAAAAAAGAGTTAATACAAAGAAGTTAGTTCTGTCCTTCAAGCTTAAAAATACATTCCTAAAACCCTAGGAAAGGATAATAGCTTTGAGCATGTTCTTCCAAAAGGGAATAATACACTGTATACTCCACCCCACCCCCATCCCACTGAACCATGGAGTAGGGTAGTGGTAAGATATAGAAACCAGTAAAATTTTGAGGACTCTCAATGCATAGGTATCTTTGGCTCCTGTATTTGGATAAAGACCAAAACACGGACAAAATCACTGGATTTCTCAATTTCAAAAAGGTGAAAAGAGCAAAACTATCTGGAGGGAGGATCTAGGCAGAAAGCTTCTAAGAGTTCTGTCAAGTTTCCTATAGCTCTAGAGTAGCAAGAAAACAGCCAATTTTGAACCTGTGTACAGAGAGGTACAGAAGCAGCTGAGAGAGAAGAACTCTTGTAGCAGATCTGGGAATTCAAAGAAGAGTCAAAGCCCTAAAACCTTATTACATGAGCTCCTTAGTACATGGATATGATTCTAGGTACGAGGGAAGTAAGGGCACTGAAACTCTGAATTTCTCAGATTACATTTATTCCTCCTGGCAGAATAGCAACATGAAATTAAAAAAAAAAGTTTGCTTACAGTGAACAAACATGAGTCTGTCTACAGATTTAGTATGGAAAAAATATTTATTCCATATAAATCTGTAGACAGACTCATGTCTACATGCTATGTAATACTATGAAGTAGTGTTTCTCAACATTTTTTTGTATTACCACCCTCCAACAAGCCTTCTTAGACATTTCTTTCCCTACTACCCTCTTCATAAAAATTTAACACCACAAATACATTGTATATATATCTATGCGCTGTATTTATATATGGGCTGTACACATAAAAAGAACAGGATTTTTTTTTCTGCCTCATCCAAAAACTTATTTTTGTCCCCTTGGGAGCAATATCACCCTTATTCAGAAAGCATGCTATAAAATCTATTCAGCAGGATATAGAAAAACCATAGGTTAAATAATTAATAATATTAACTTACAGCTAGGATTTTACCAAATACCTTCTTACACAGCATTTCATCTGGCCCCTTCTATAAATTTGTAAAGTACTATTATATCCTAATTTTCACACACAATTAAGTTACTACTCTGCTAATAAGCAGTTGAGCTAAAACTGGGATCCAAGAGTTCAACTCAAATTCTATGCTTTTTCTCTTTGACATCCTGCATCAGAAAACATTCTCTTCTGGAAATGGTAGCAACGTTCTCCTTTAAATACCATAAGAGTAAGATGAATCAGTAGAAAATATTAGTACAGGGAATCACTCTATATGGGAGTGAAACTGACCAAACGACTATTGTCCTGTTCATCTCTAATTACTAGGATTTGATGTAACAGCTTAAGAGATATTAGATACGCAAAATTTAATATAAAAAAGTAATATGATGACCACTAGAAATTTGCAATGGCTTTGTTTACCCTACTACTAACATTGTCATGTAACTCTAGATAAGTGTACTGGCATTTTAAATAGTTGAGAGGCTAATGTAAAAAGACATGCAAAAGATTACTTCAAAAACGATTACTTAAAGGATATTAAATATACATTTACAAACACAAAGAGAAAAAGAGAGATTAACATGTACTCAATACCATATATTAACATATATTCAAAGTCATGGCCTTGTCTTCCGTTGTTATTAATGAGCTACAGCCTACCCCAAAGACTGATTACAAACCTAAATCCATAGTTTATTTTTTAGCTATAAAGTTATGGAGAAAAATTTGTAAATATTATTTCATTATAACTATTTACAATTTACATTAAAACTCTAGGCGTGAATACCAAGTGTCTTATAATTATTTAATTGAAATATTCCACACAAAATTCTTATGTCAGTACTATTAATAAAAGAACAACCTCTGCATTATTTCTGTAATCTTAGTAGGATAACAAAAGGATGCTACTCCAAGGACTGGAATTATAAGTTTGTGACTGGTGGTTTGAGGAGCTTTTCTTGGCAGTGACCATGTGAAACAGCAACTCTCATTTCTGTCTGTTCCAACTGAACATATTAATCTCATCTTCTGGAAGAATATTTAGTATTTTAGAAAACAAGATTGAGAAGCCAACAGAAGACAACTTGAAACAAATCACATACAACTAATCTAAAAGTTTGTGCCACAAAGAAAGGAAGGATACACAAGGTTCTTACTCCAGCACTCCAAAACATCTAGATACGGATTAGGGTGAATATAATCTTAGTATTCATGGATGCCTTGGCTTGATCCTAAATCTCTAGTCCAAAATGAGAAAATCAGTAGAGCAAAGAGTTGGTGAAAGACCATCCTGAGAAAAGGACAACAAAGGCCCTTGCAGAAAGAAGAGTTTGGCATGTTTGTGGAACTGAATTTGAATATGGTATTACATCCTCTTTGGGTTTAGCAGGAATGTTCTTCATGGAAGTCATTCGAAAAGTTTTAACTTGCACCAGTTATTATGCTATTCCTGGTTCTCTTTGGCATAACACAGACCATGAAAGAATAGTATAATCAATAGACAAATGATAGGGATTAGAATACCTCAAGTAGTAACAAGTACCGTAGAAAAGCATTTTGGCTACGTTAGACCAGTTTTAAGACTGAATTATTATGCATATAAAGTTGATACACAAAAACACTAACTCCTTTTATACTAAAAAAGCATAAGCTATCATGACCCTTCAAATTCAGGAAATTCAGAAAGAAGTGTGGTTTTAAGTAAGTATTTAAAACTCACTTGATTTTTAAAATAATATTTTTCTTTAATATCCTGAAAAAACATTTAGATTAGATGGCTGTGACTCAAGTCTTTCCAAAAATGTATAGTCAAATACACAAATGTGCTGAATCTAAGGGGATGGTGTTGAAATATAGCAGTAAGTCAACCTGAGGACAATACAATGTTTTGATATGCTACATTATTGCTATATGAAGGACAATAGCTATCTCAATCTATATTATGTGTATATACATAAACACTGATAATTTTGCCTGAATTGATAAATCAATTTAAGTCAAATGGCATGATAATCCATTCAAATAGACAGGGTTTATTTTTATTTTTATTTTTTTAGACAGGTTTTTTTTAATATAAAATTATTTACTGAATGCCACTGTCAGCACAAAGACAAAAAATGCCCAAATCAAATTTAGGAAATCAGTTTCATGATTTTAGTATAGTCTTTACTCAGTTTTTACTCTGCCCAAATGACTGTATAAATTGAGTAAAAGAGTTGACTAGATTTGTGTAGCAAGGAGAGGTCAAAGCTAATGGACAGATTACAAGAATCACAGAAAAATTATTGATAATTAAATGAAATATCTCAAAATGTTAAAGATTAACTGTATAAATATAAAAAACAAAAACAATAAAGTAGTAAACAAAAACATAATAAAAAATGAAAATTTCAGGGGCACCTGGGTGGCTCAGTTGGTTAAGCGACTGCCTTCTGCCCAGGTCATGATCCCAGAGACCAAGGATCAAGCCCTGCATTGGGCTCCCTGCCCGGCAGGAGGCCTGCTTCTCCCTCTCTTACTTCCCCTGCTTGTGTTCCCTCTCTGGCTGTGTTTCTCTCTGTCAAATAAATAAAAACCTTAAAAAAAAATGAAAATTTCATATTCAGGTGAAAATGTCAAAGGTGAGTGATTAGTGAGCTCTGTAAAGGACTTGAGAGTAAATATTTTAGATTCTGTAGGCTACAAAGAGTGTCACATATTATTTGTCCCTTTTTTTTTCAACTTTTTTAAAATGAGAAAGCGATTCTTGGCTCAAGGCAAGGACCAGGCCTTATTTTCATATTCTCACATGGTGGCTTACTAAATGTAGACAGATGGAGTGAAAGATGGGCTTAATTATCCACTTATCTGAGTTACAAAACTGTCATATTCAAGAGTAGCTTTGCAAAAGATGAAAAAGAGGAACAGTTCCCAGAATTGTCTGTCAAATATGCACAACTACGGGAGTTGATTTTTCAATCCTACATTTTTGTTAGACCAGTGTTTCATCAAACACAAATCTTCACATTATTAATATAACCATTATCCGGACTGTCATAGTGCTTTGAAAAGGGAGCTAAAAAACTTCAAATTAAGGCTGTCTCTGAGAATTGCACGAAATGAGTGATGTGCCTTCAACCTGAGCCACATTTTGGCCACATCCTTGTTCTTTCCTCCATCCCCTCCATGGACCACCAATAAAGAAGATGGCTTAAAGTACCTGGCTTGAAAGCAATTCACCAGACAAAAGACTGAGGAAACATGCAAACCTGAAAAGCTAGTATCTATCTCAAACTTTAAAAAGATATGAACAAACTGGACAGCTACATATAGAAGAATGAAACTAGACCATTCGCTTACACCACACACAAAGGCAAACTCGAAATGGATGAAAGACCTCAACGTGAGGCAGGAATCCATCAAAATCCTGGAAGAGAACATTGGCAGTAACCTCTTTGACATCGGCCACAGCAACTTCTTTCAAGACACGTTTCCAAAGGCAAAGGAGACA